>BKCP01000001.1:5233929-5244669 GCA_008636005.1 Striga asiatica
TTGGTTTTTAATTTTTGTTAATTAAAAAATATTGAAATATTAAAAATATATTTAAATAATTTCATATATATAAAACATTTTGTTAATTAAATATTAAGAAAATTTTGTTAATTAAATATTAAGAAATTAAAACATTCAAATACTTAAACTAACTAATAGTAACTTATATATATATATATAATATTTAAATAATTTTTACCTCACTAAAAAAAAGAAAAAAAAAAATGAAAGTGGGATGATAAGTGAATTTTCTTTTAATAATATGTTAGAAATTATTGTGGTATAGATTAGTATTGATTATCTTATGAAGTATAATTTATTGATACTAGTTTTAAAATTAGCATAAATTATATTATTATAAATTAGAAATGATACTAGTTTGAAAAAAATTATATTAGTATAAATTAATATGTTATATATTTGAATTGATTATCTTATAAATTATAATTTATTACTATTATATTAGAAGTTAGAAATTATTATGGTATAGAATTAGAATTGATTGTTTTATAAATTTGAATTTATTACGATTTTGTTAGAAGTTAGAAATTATTGTCTTATATACTAGAATTGATTATCTTATAAATTAGAATTTATTATTATTATGTTATAAGTTAGAAATTATTATGATATAGAATTAGAATTGATTGTCGTATGAAGTAATATTTAGTACTACTATGTTAGAAGTTAGAAAGTATTATGGTGTTATACACTATAATTATTATCTTATAAATTAGAATTTATTACTACTATTTCAGAAGAAGCTATCGAACGGGCAAAAAAAGTTGCAATTATATGTGGTTTCGAATTGATTAGAATTTATTACTACTACTATCAGAAGAAACGTTGAAATTAAATTTAGATATGACACTAACATCATGATCCCAAGTGTGGTAAAATTGATTCGATTAAATACAAGTCCATTAGAGAATGAAAGTCAACAACAAGGCATATTCATTAATACTTCAATTAAAAATGAGCTTGAATGTTTTTCCTACTATAATATTCACACGAATCATATAACTCTGAAAAAAGTGTCAAACAATCTTGTCATAAAATTCGGTCTAATCATACTGAATTAATCGGTCTCAATGAATTGCTCGAACAGAATCCGACTTTTTTTTGTTCAATTTGTTATTTAAATTGGTATTTATAAATTTCAAATTTAAGTCATAATATTATTTTGTATTTATAAATTTCAAATTTAAGTCATAATATTATTTTGTATTTAAAATTTATTACCGAGTTGAAAAGGAGCGGATTTAAGAAAAAAAGGGGACTGCAATTTTTAATAACATCACTCATTAGTATTTTGTTAGAGATAATTAATATTATGCTATATAACATAATAATTTATAAGTTCTAACATAATAATAATAAAATTCTATAAGATAATTAATTATAATTTATAATTTAACAATTTCTAAATTTTAACTGTAAGATAATAAATTTTAATTTATAACATAATATCTAAATTCTAATATAATGTATATAATAAATAAAAATTTGAATAAAAATAATCCGTGCTGCCAACCAAGAAAGAAGGCCGTGCATGGTGCGGCCAACCGGGAAAGAAGGCCGTGTTTGGTGCGACCAACAGGGAATCGCGGCCGACCGACCTTAAAAAAAAAGAAATTGAAAAGGACAAAACTGTCTATTTGGGGTGCGGTATTTAGCAACACCCAAATTCTAATGATTATTTTAATATATATAGGGATGAGTGCAAGTAAGAAAAATTTTCTTATAATCCAATAATTTTTTTAACATTTGCACTCCGACGGCAAAAAGAAAAAACAAACAAAATTCAAATTTCTACGAATATTTTGATTATTACTCCCAAACCCCACCCACCTACTCACTGGTGGGTCCCACCCCATGCACCCTCCCCCTCTAACACACACAGAACACACACCTCCACACGTATCACGCACATATACCTCACACACATCATCCCTCCTCTCTCTCCCGTCATTTTTTTTTAAATATGTCGGAAACATGTTCAACACTGAACCGACCCAGAACCGAGGCCGGTTCCGATTCGTATAAATGCGAATCTGAACTGGCGATCCCAAATCGAGACTTGCCTGAAATCGATAATTGGCCATGTCTAGAAGAAGAAAAATTCGCCGACGATTGGGACTTCAACGAAAAATTCAGTGTAGCAAGAAGATAGGGATGAGGACGGAGAGGGCGAAGGAGAGGACGATAGCAGTGGTCACGATGCAGAATAATTCATAGGCTGAGGTTGAGGCTGAGGCTGTGTGTGCGGGTTGGGCTGAGGCTGTTTGAAAATTTGATAATTCATAGGGACTTATCTGCAATTTCAAGAATTTTACCAATATTGCAATTTAGTTCATGAGTCAAACTTGTAACTTATAAAAACATAATAAATGCACATTAATGTTAAGTAAAATGCACAATATTATATGTGTATATGCACATTAAAGGTTTCTAAATTTACCAATATGTCAATGCGTTACAAAATGCACAATAATACTAGACGAATATGCATAATAGTGTAACAATGTATTATGCACAATTACGAAAATTCCTCGCATTAAAAATCAAAAGTACCCATAACTACAGAAATGTCACAACACCTTTTACCCGTGCTTGAGCCTTTGACCAACCCTAGAGCAATGATATGTCCCAACTAGCCGCTACGTTCCATTCTTAGTTCTTTCACTATCACCCATTCTCATTTGTACCTACTTCCACACACATGCTCATTAAATATATATATATATATATATATATATATATATATATATATATACATACATACATACATATATACATATATTTAGGGATGTGTTTAAACAAAAATGATTCTCAGTGAAAGAAATAAGAATACATCTTAGTCATAAAACTTGACCATCCAATAGTAAAAANCTCTCTCTCTCTAAAACACACACACACACACACACACACACACACCGACTAGCCCCTCACCGTCGACCTCCCATCGGCACCTCATCCAGCGCCGCCCACCACCATCGTGCCGCTCGCCACCATCGCCCCCCATCCTCACCCTGTACTCACCAAGAGCGCCTGCACCGCCGCAACCTCCATCGCCTTCAGCAGCCTCTCCGTCGTTGTCGATCACCCACTGATGTCAAGCTGCGAGTAGACGAATTTGCCGATGGCCATGGAGCACGAGCTGACGACCAGGCCGCCTTGTCAATGTCATCAACTTCATCGTGTGTTTCACGGCGCCCAGGACGGCAGCGCGCAGCCATTGGGCACACTTCAAGTAGTTACTGGTCCTCGTTCTCTCCCCGCTCGATTATGTCCAGCGAAACAACCATATCCACCCTCCTCGTAGCCATCTCGACCCGTCCCGATGCTGACATCCGCATCTGTCTGGATAACGCCGTGTGTCGAGGCAAAAAAAAAGAAACAAACAGCCAATAATTTTAGAGATCATGGATAGGGGAAACAAGCAGCAATCGATTTCTAAATTTATGGATGGGCCTGTTTTTTGAAAATTAGGTACGTCCAAGGGACGTATCTACAAATTAAGAAATTTCAACTATATTCAACTTATTTCATGGGTTAAATTTGTAAATAAATAAAATCTGATAGTTGTACAATAATGTTCAATGCAATGCACAATATCATATTTGAATTTGTACATAAAAACACTCACATTGCAGAATACACAATGCACATTAATGCCTACGAGAATGCAACGATGCATTTTGCGCAAAGACTAACATACCTCCTTGTGAAAAATCAAAAGTTCAGTAATGTCACATCCCCTTTGATCAAATTTGGACCTTTTGACTGTTCCTAGAGTATTGATATATCACATTCAACCGTTGTGATCCATTCTTATTTTTTTTACTATGAATTTTTTCCATATGATCCTACTTATATAAATCAAATCAATATCATAAAGCACAATCATAAACCATAATACCTAAACTAAACAACAACCCGAATAATAAACAAATAAATTCATTGAAATGCTGCACTATACCATTATTTTCTTAAGCAAAATATCAAAGCTCTTGTTTATCCATCCATGCCAACCGGCAAAGACTACCCAAACTCTCAACTCGTTTTCTAAATGCAAATAACCAAAAAACAAAACCCAAACATTGTAACACGATTAATAANAAAAAAAAAAAAAAGGAGTCTCTCAAAATTCAAAAACTTGTCTACAGATGAAGAGACAAATCAAGGCTTTGGCTCTTGCAATCCCCATGCCCATGCTCTTCATCCCCATTGTCCTTCTCATACACCTCATTATTACCAAAGTACCTCCCACCATCGTAGACCACAACGTTCTCGAACGTGGGCCCCACATTCGGCCCCAACCCGTTTATCATCTGAGGGCTCTGATCATAGGGGCAGAAAGCGCCACCATGGCCGGCGCTTATATAAGCCGAGTGGCCAAAAATGCCGAAAGGGTAGTTTGGGGAGAAGATGAAAGGCTGTGGGGCCATTAGCGTGTAGTCGCAGGAAGAAGACGAAGATGACGAAACTGCCCTTTGGCCTTTCCCGGCTGCCGTTCGTTCTTTCCGGTGGGCGTTTTGATGCCCGCCCAAAGCTTGCGAGCTGTGGAACTTTCTAGAGCAATAGAGGCAGGAGAATGATTTGGTTGTACCCCCGGCTTTGTTAGGGGAACCATGCCTTGAATGATGATCAACCTCCATTAGTTCTGCAACTGCAAGGGGAAGTTATAAGATATAGGAGAGTAGGTGCAAAAAAGGCACATAAGAAGTGTTTTTTAGCTCTTTCCTCTTTTATGTCTCTTTTATTTGGGACTTGAATCAGTATAAAGGCTGTGGAGAAGTATATATGAGAAAGAAAGTTTGAAGTATGTGGAGATTTAAGTATATGTGGGATAATTGTGTGTGGTGTTTTTGGTGTACATTTGTATTCCATTTATAAAAACAAGAAGAGTGTATGGGCTCGAGAAGAGATAAGAGAGTTAAAAGTATGGAAAGTAGTGGGTTCTGAATGCTGCGGCAAATAGAGTGATTGATGAGAGAGAAATATATAAATAAGAGTGTATCATGACAGATATCTCTTGTAGCAAATTGTGCAATTGGTCTTGTTTGTGTTTAACTGTCGTATTAAGTGTCTTGTTTGTGTTTCACGGTCGTATTATTTATCGTGTTTCAGTTCTCATATTATTTATTTTGTTAATTATAAAATTTATAATAAAGTNATAATAAAGTTAACCTCAATTAGTTTTTTATTATTTCCTATATTCATGACTTGTCAATTTCATTGTATTATGTCTCTTATATTTTCTAACCATGTTTTGTTCATATTTCATATCGTGTCGATGATTACCACCCAATTGTAATATGAAACAAGTGATACTTTTTTCCATCCGTCTCATAATGAGATGGATATCTTTTGCAACCATCTCATGGTGAGATCATCTCAAGTGAGACTTGTTTTTTACTCTATGTCTTTTCTATTAAAAAACAAAAGTAAACCAACATGCTTATTAGAAAATAAAAAAAGGAGGCTCATTCCCCTACAAATCCAATGGAGTTGGGATGGTCAAATCCCCTACAAGTCCAAGGACCAATAAGATAAAATAGGGGCCCTAAGTCCCTAAAAGGCCTAGTACATCGGTGAAACGACTAATCCAGTTTGGAATAAACTAAAACACCGTGAATCTCGGTGAATTTTTATGGATTGGTTTCTTTCTCCGTCCAGTATGGAATAAACCAAAACACCGTGAATCTCGGTGAATTTTTTATGATTGGGTTTCTTCCTCTGTTGAGTGCTCCGCCTAATTGATTGTTTTTCCCCAAAGAGTTTATTTTGGTAGTCGCGAGAGCAGAGGGTATGGAGAGGGTGAATATGGGTTTGGTTTAGCGACGAGGGGTAAAAGTTAAATCATTCTATATAATTAGAGAGAATAAGTTCGCTATCTAAATTAGAGTACGCTTCCACCACCACTGAAGAGGGCTTAGGTGAGTTTGGTTCGAGGGAGCCAGACACATTGCCTGGTCCCTCTTCGGGTTGGAAAGTTGAAGTTCTTAAGGGTTCTACCAAGGGCAGAGTAATAAAGACAGATTTCTAAAAGTTTATTTTAGAAGTCGTGGGTTGCTCTTACTGGACCCTAGGGTGTAGGCTCAGTTACCCTTATTATTTAGTTAATATGATTAGTTAAGTCAGACCATGAGGAGGGTACATCTCACATCACGACCTACGCCACTAAGTTGTATGGGTCACCAAAAATCGACCTCCCCTCATTTGGTGGATCTGACCCAACTGCTTGGATAGCCAGAGTTGAGAATTTTTTTTTGGTTCACCACACTCATATGGTGAAAAAGGTTCCAATTGCGCTTGTCCCCGTGTTTGGGGCAGCATTATATTGGGTTCGAGGGTTAATGCACCGTTTTCCGTCTATCGATTGTCCCCATTTCATTGAAGAACTATTGCTTCGCTTCAGCACTCTGACGACTGTGAATGCATATGCGTCTCTTAAGGTCACGTGGTAAATTGAATCTAACAATGACTATATTGCTAAATTTGAAGCCTGTGTTGCTCAGGTAATTAATCTTTCTTACCCTCATTATTTGGGCAAGTTCTTAGGTGTTTTTTGTGAAGATATCCAAATCCGTATACGTGATGAACCTTCCATGCATGCATGTGTTGCCATTCGATTGGCTCGTAAAGTTGAACATGAATTGAATTTTATGAACTTCCCATCGGGTAAGGGATAACCTTGTTCATTGTACTCTCTCTCCTCAAGTTTCAGCCGCCCATTCCAGTGTCCACAGTTCTTCACACATCCAACAATTTGAGTTACGGAGCCAGCCAAAAGGGGTCATCCACTAACCAGCTCAGAAGTTCCAGAGAGTGCGTCAACTCACACCTTTCAAGTACCAAGCCCATCAACAATAGGGTCTATGTTTTCGATGAAGCCAACCCTATGGCGTGACATGTTGGGATCTGTGAGGATCTCGTTATGTACAAGTCACGAATTCAATAGCAAATGTAAAACCTATGCGCAGTGGATCTAAAGGTTTGACGTAGAAAATTTACGGCTTAAAATTTTTTGAATCTGACGGATTCGGGATGACCGGGAGCAGCACGTCATGAGGAAGCCGGGATCGCATGGAGGCAGGGATCGACGGTCGTGTGGCTGTGGTTGGGTCGCCGGAGGGTGGCCGTATGTCGCGTGGGGCCGTTCAGCGGTCATCCATCGGCGGTTGTGTTGCTCGCGGCGGTGGTCGTCGGGCTCACGGTTGTCGGCGGTTGTCGGCTGTGGATCTCCAGTGTTGATAAATATATGTCTTGGTTACCTCGGGATCTTCTACTGTATTACTCAAACATCTCTTCAACTTGTACCGGTGGAGCAACGAGAAGAAGATAAAACTCGAATGAGATCTAAGGAGAGAGGGGGTAGCACGCGTGTGTTTACACGTTAATCCATATCTTTTCTCTTCTAATTAACTTAATGATGTATATATAGAGCTATAGTAGGAATCCTTAGGAAAATAGGATTAGGACTTCTTAAAGAATGGACTAACTGCGAACCAGACCCACTCCTCAATTACTTAAATAATATTACGGTCCACTAACATAATATTATTGCACTCCCTTTTCCTATCCCAAATTACATTTGAGACTGCAATAATAGTTACCCGAATTACCTCCAAATGTTTAAGATATAATATCCATTAATTAATTCGATTACTGACAATCAATAATTATTTAATATATTATATTACCAAAGCTAGCGCTCGTTCATCACATTATTATTATGCCAGAATTTAATCCACATGCAGGGTTTAGCATAACAATCCTTCATGAATTCACTTCGGGGACATCATCAAACTAACGCATATGGTGATCGTAAATATCCTAACAGCACATCATACATACAGCAATATTACCCAAGATAGTAAGACTGGTGATCCAGCGAACTGAATCTCACCCAAGTGAATCAAAGTAATAAGTACTGCATGTATATGTCTATTTAATATCTTACAGGTTAAGAGAACACAGTAATTCACCGAGACTTAGTTCGTTTACGACGATCAGTTTAAAACGAACTTCTCTTCTCCGAGATCATATTCAATACATAAATGTACTAGTCCAACTAATCAGTCAAGACCTACTGTAACGTTGACACTACGATCACTCTGATGGGGTGTTCATTTCCATCTAAGTTGTGAACCAACAATTCTTGTTTCACAAGTAACTAGAAAATGATCTTCTGTTCACCCGCTAATGAACCATTTGATCTAAGTGCAAAACAACAGAACATAGAACTTGTTTAATCGAACATGATTCTCATTTATAAAGGGCAAAAGTGTAATATCATCCAAAGCCAAGGTTTCAGTATATAACACCAACAATCTTCCACTTATACTTAAAGCTTTCGTTTTTACAAGTATAGTCCTATCAGTCCGTTATTCTAAAAGACCTATGTCGATCCTATCGCCATACATCTGACTCTCATTCTTTCCACGTGTTTGACAAAGACCTTCCCCGGCAAACTCTTCGTGAAATGATCAGCTAGGTTGTCCTCTGATGCAATCTTGGCACCATCGACGTCTCCTATACCGACGACATCTCGTATCAGATGGTACGTGCGCTCTATGTATTTGATTGCTCTGTGTGCTCGTGGTTCCCTTGAGTTTGCTACTGCTCCACTGTTATCACAGTACATGGTGATACTATGTGGCAAACTCAGAATCACCTCTAAGTCCACTAAGAAGTTCCTGAGCCAGACTGCCTCTGCCTCTGAGTCTGCTATGTACTCGACTTCCATGGTGGAGTCTGCTACGCTTTTCTGCTTAGCACTCCTCCATGAAATGGCTCCACCTCCCAAGGTAAACACATAACCTGAGGTTGACTTACTCTCATCCCTGTTTGACTGAATATCGAAATCGCTGTAACTCAGCGGTAACAAGTTGTCTTCCCGGTAAACTAACATGTACTCCTTAGTCCTCTATGTTTCACAGCAGACCAATGTTCCCGTCCTGGATTACTTTGATATCTAGCCACCATGTCAACGGGGTAGCTAATATCCGGTCTCGTACACAGCATAACATACATAAGACTTCCTACTGCCGATGCATAAGGAACTGTCTTCTATCTCTTGAGACGTCTTAGGAGACATATCCTTGGATAGACCTATTCCATGTCTGAAAGGTAACATCCCTTACTTGGAATCCTGCATGCTGAATCTAGCCAAAACAGTATCTATGTATGTAGACTGGGATAAGCACAACATTCTCTTCTTACGGTCTCGAACGACCCTAATACCAAGAATGTGTCCTGCTTCACCAAAGTGTTTCATATCAAACTGTTTAGACAACCACACCTTTACGTTAGATAACTCCTTCTTACTGTTTCCAATAAGAAATATATCGCGACGTAAAGCACAAAAAACACCACCACGCTCTCACTGATTTTTATATATTAGAGAAGCACCGATTAATGAAATGAATCTTTTCTGCGGCTCTCCATCTTGTTTTCTTTACTGCTTCTTATATTTCTTGGATTTGCTTTGTGATTCATGCATGCTTGAAGATTAAAGGGTTTCAATTTACAATAGTTCTCTCTCTGTTTTTTTTCTCCTTTTCTTTTTTATTCGTGACGGGCAACTTGAAGCAAATGGCTCCTAATTTAGAGAGAAATAGTTATGGAGATGTATGGATAATCAGCAACTGCCATAAATTCAATCTGAGCCATGAAGTACTATCCACCGCCAAAGCTCTGGACAAGTTGTCTGCTTCATACAAGAATCAAGTATGTGCGGGAAAAAAGAAGGGAAAAAAACAGTGGTCCAATTCCCCAAATTTGGCATGTTCCTAGATTGTAAAGACTCTCCTCACCTTCTGATCAGAGACATAGTTAAGGGCTGTGTTTTTGTCAGCCCCTCCACAACTACTTCCATAATATCATCTCCATATATATTATTATTATTATTATTATTATTATTATTATTATTATTATTGTTATTATCATTTGCTATTCTTTTTCTCACTCTAAGAGATAACATTTATTAGCCGTTCCTTGAAAAGAGCACCATGAAATTCTTGCAGAATTTCACTAATCTCAAGAATTTGGATTTGGAATTCTACGACTTTCTACAAATTCATCAACTCAAAGGGCTAGTCCACTTAACTGTGACCTTAAGAAAATAGAAACGAGATCATAGCTACATATGAACAAATATATAATTTTCAAATTACAATTAATTATGGGATCTAGTAACCCTTAATAGTTCCCAATACAAAAGAAAAGAAAGAAAAAAATGTAAGAAAGTGAACAAAAGCTTTTGATAGCCATACAAATTCCGAAAATATATTATGATGTAGCTAAAGGCAGTGTTACAACTAATACTATTTGGTAAGCAAACCATGTGACGGCAAAGAAATATGAACAAATGATGTGCTACAAAACACATATCACCAAAAATTGATCACAATAATCATAATTTTAGTTAATGATAAACACATATCCCAGGGAACAATCTAAAGCATAAAAAATATCTAGGAACAACCGAAGCACGAACGTAAAGAGAAAAGGCTCGACTGCACTGGTTTAGGATTGTGCTCGATGTTCTTATTACGAGGAAGGTGTTTAAGGAATGCCTTCACAGCTCCTGTCACCCCATCTTCATCTTCCATTGCTTTTGCAAGTTCAACTGCACTTTGCTTAACCTGCCAAAAAAAAAGGGTCGAACAATTTTGCTTAGCTAATGCTAAAAATGCGAAGATTGCAGTATTATATATACCATACATCAAG
>BKCP01000001.1:5244698-5262913 GCA_008636005.1 Striga asiatica
AGGGTTTCAGAACGTTTGAATTTATTTCATCACTGGAAAGAATTCTGGCGAATCTTAAAAAATGGAATACCAGATAAGAAAAAGAAATGCGTGAAATATAGAATTGGTTAATTACCTTGGGATCTAGCATACAATTAATTGCATCTACCAGCTTTTGAAGTGAAAATTCCTCGACTGGGATTGGAGCAGGACCTACGCCCCTGTCATGCACTCTCTCTCCCCAAAAAGGTTGGTCACCAAAGAAAGGAATGATAGTCGTGGGGCACTGTATCGCCAAATTATAAATTTGTTATGCGAAAAAACCAATACATTATCATGTAACTAGTGAGGAAAAATGTTGCATGAGCAGAGATTTTAAAACACATGTAGTAAATCATTACCGCAGCTTTTAGACCAGCAGCCGTTGTTCCAGCACCCCCATGATGTACCTAAAAATTTTTGAAAAATAAAGGATCAGCTCCATTTATAGCTAAAAAATGCCTCAAAATAAACATGTAAAGATTCCTGGGAAATTGCATGACTCACGAGCAGCTACTTACAAGACTCATTATAAAGTTTCCAGGAGTAACATTAAAAAAAATCTCATTAACAAAGCATTTCCGTGCCACAGGAACAAAGAAAATCAAATTTTCATTTCTACTAAAAATGTCTGACAGGAATTTGTGTATGCATCAGGTTTCAGAATTGAAAAAATAATAAAATGGATCCTGGTAGAGAGAAATCTAATGGGGACAATGAACATTTTTGGCAGCAAGTCCTTGACAGATAATCAAAATGCCCAGGACAAATCTATCTAAATAGGAGAATACAGCTAGAGTGGACATGAAAAAGATAAAGAAAAATAAGATATTTCAATAAAAAAAAAAGGTATAAATGATGGTGCAACATCTAAACATAATAAAACAACTAACCACAGCAGCACATTGCAAGAAAAGCCAGTCGTGAGGGCAGTTATCCAGCAGATATACGAAGTCCTTTTCTTCGGCCACTGTGAACAAACGTTAAATTGCGGATAAGAATATGCATAACAAAAATCCATTGTATTCAGCGGATATGAAGAAGGAAGGAAAAGAGTACTCACAATTGCCAAGGCCACCCCAGCCTTTGTTAATGATGCCCCTTTGTTTAGTTATTTCTAAAGCTTCAACAATAATTTGTGTCATCTTTTCTGGTTCTTGAACAGGCTGAGATGGTAAAGAACAAGGTTAAATTTGGAAAGTATTAAAACATATGGAAACAGGAGCCGAGTCAAAGAAGCTGAAAAGCATGAAATACATCATGGGCATATTGTGTATGCAAATACAAACCTAAAGAGCAAAAGCTGTTATCAAACCCAAAGCAACAAGAAAAGTAGATTTTACCATACAGCAGAATCTCACAACTCCTTCAAGAACATAAATTCTTGTCATAAATTTCGGATTCAATTTATAAGTGTCAAAATGGTGCCATAAGCATGTTTTCCGCTAATAATTTTATTTCCACATTTGTTTTTCATATGTGGAAAGCCCTTGTCAATAAAGTGAACTCTTATCTATTATATTGATCCTCTAAATAATTTCAAATCAAAAAAATAGTCAAAATAAAATCTTCAAGAACAAAATTATTTCAAGTAACTTTCAACTTTCCATTTACACCAACAAAAAGGAAAGAAACAATTCAGAATTTTTAAAGGGACCAGGACTGAGACTCTTCTCTTATCTATTTAGTTTCAATTTCAAGGAGGTGAGACAAAGGGGCAACTGTGGATTTATGGGCGTCAAGGATACTCACAAGGCTGCCAAATCCAATATAAATAGGCTTTGGACCAGCTTTAAGCCAGTTCAAAAGTGACTCTGGCGGCTCATAATTTGTTGCAAGATCAAGAAAGCAAAACCCAACCACATCAACCTTTGGTCCCCAATCTGCAAGACCAAATATGGCTAGAAACCTCAATAACAATTGCTGATGTAGCATTCAAAAGGAATGGACCAGTCATTTATAACTCTACAATAAGAAGATGCTGAGAAACTTTCACCTTTTGGTTTAGGGACTAGGTGTGGGCTCCAAATATATCCATGCGGGATATTAGACTCGGAGCCCTGAGATCCACTCAAGTATGTGACAGGCCGTAACTTCAGCTTTTTTTTCCTGACATCATTTATCATGTCTCTTATTCCAAGCCAAATCAAGGAGTCAACAATCTGATAGGATAACTGCAGCATCATTCAAGAAAAGATATCATAAAAAGAAGGAATACAGTGATGACACTTAATAGACAAAGACATTGAAAGAAATACAAAATAAACAGATTCTTCAAACACACTCTATATCCAGCTGATTGCTTAACACGAGACAACGGGTGGGNAGAAGATGAAAATTATTAAGGAAAGACAAGAAAAAATGTGTTAAAAAAGTAGGAAAAAAATAATGATTCTTATGACGCACTCTATATCCTGCTGATTGCTTAACACGAGATAAAGGATGGGGGAATTCACTGGTTGGCCTGGCAGAAAAATACTAAAATTTAGAAACAAATACAGGGGATTCACATAAAATTAGAGATTTCTTATCATTTGCAACCTAGGTTCTTTGACAAACCAAAAAAGGAAAAGTACATATTTATGGGACGAAAAATCTAACAAGAAAAAATACTTACGTCCATGGCATGGTGAAAAATATATGAATCGGTATTTTTAATGCTTCTGCAACGTGTGTATGCCCTGTAGTGATCTCCAGGTTAGTAGAGAAATAATTATGCAAGTAATCAAATATCAGAAATGGAAAATGCTTATATCCAGACAAGAACAATAAAATGATCCACAAGTCATGTAATATAACCATATGCTGGAGGATTAGCAATGATTGCATCTGCCTTGAAAGGAATCCCAGAATCGATGTCAGGCTCTTTGCATGCGGGAAGTAGAGAATAAATTATTTCCTTCATTTGATTTCTTTGTACAGGTATTTCTGAAGGCCCAGAAGGCAAAAACCCTTTGTTTTTAACCATGTCTGCGGAATACAAACAAAAAGAAAGATTCATAAGTTCATTGCTTATATAATTTATATATTACAATTAATCAGTGTCCTCTCATAAACATCCTGATAACAGACCTAGACCAAATTTTGTTAAACGAAAGTTGAATATATGTCCTAAGAGAAAAGGCTGGAATCTGCTTACGTGATACCAAAAGACGAAACTAGAAGAACTTAGAAAATGATGACAGGAGGAAACAAATGCAGTTCAAAGGAAATGACTCAATTCATCTACTGGGTGGACAATGACGAGCAATATCATACCACAAAATGTTTTGCATCATAGGTTTCCCATTTGTGCTAAATTCAACTGTTGAAATCCGAATCTGAACCTACTGAAATGAAGCAATGTCCTACTATGTCCGAGTTCAAAAATATTAAAAATATCATAATAAGGTTGAAAACCAAAGCAAAGGCCAGTCATTAGGCATAGATAAACAAGTTCAAGTCAAAGACACTGAAGGGTATATGCACAACTTCTGGTATATTCCAACAACACCATACTCAATCGATACTCATTGACCACATGCATTGTTATTTGTAATCATCATCAATCAGAATGTGATAAATCAAAGCCGTCTGATATATTGGATTCACAAACATAACTCCAGCAAAGAAAAAACAGCAGTAGAACATACATCCTGCAAGAACTTTCGGGTCACCACCAAGGGGATAGAATTCCAAGCCAGAGGTCAACACGAACTCTTTGAAATTGGAATGAGTAGCCAATCTGACACGATGGCCATAATCCTGCACCCAAACATCCTTGTTAACAGTTTCACAAAGAAGCCAGAGAGAGTCTGAGCTATAATAATCGGGGTAAATTTTATATGAAAATATAATCTTTCTTCTTTCAGAAGGAAAGTAAACCTTGTCCACCTTTCTACAAATTCACCTTATTAATTCAAAGTTAATTTGAATTAAGAGAGATAATGAGCATCTACAGATTCTAATTCATACCTGTAGCCGCTTTCCAATTGCAACAAATGGTTGTACATCTCCCCGAGTTCCAACAATAAGCATTACGATTTGCAGTGGAGGAATATCCTGAAGTTCTGTTGCATTAGGCGGCTCGTCATCCACTTCACCGTACACACTTTCGTTTCCAACTCCAAGATTTTGAGGTTCAACATCTACTGGAACTTCAAATTCTACAGTTCCATCATGTTTGACTGTAGCTATTCTGTTCAACAATTTGAGCTGCAGGGCTTTAAATGCTTAACAAAGATCCCATACATGTATTCTGTTATCAACTTCAGATGCAGTGATAACGAACATCCCATACATGTAGTGAAGGCTTGGCCATAAGTGAGGTACAGAAAAATGGACAACTAAAAAACAACACAACACTTGCTTCTGTGACACATTACTACAGTGGAAGTTCTGATGAAAAATGTATGGAAAAAAGCAACCAAGCAAAATAAACATGAATGGTAACTTAAAGAAAGGGAATTCCACATTAAAAGAATCATCCAACATGGCATAAAAGTTCGCAATATCCCAAAAGACTATTGCAGGAGTTCCTGAATCCGAAACGAAAATCTTAGAGTAGAAACAATCAGTCAAAGGTATAAGTCTCTACAACACCACAAACCTATTCAATTGGTCAAAAAGCCACAAAATACAAATACACAGTTAGCTAAGGATTGCGAGTTACATTTCTACCTGTTTGACAATTCTAATATTTCAATAATAGCTCGCTAAACCTCTTTAACATTATCTAGTTCAACACTGCACCCCTCTAGCCCCAACTGAGGCCATACTGGGTACACATATCATCGAAAATAAATGTACTGATTTCACTACCTTCGACCACATCGACTTTTCTATTTTAGAAACTGATGTGTCACATTACCCATGCAACACTATTTCCTTATAACAAGCACAGGCATGTTGCGATAAAGTTGCTTTTAGAGACATATTTAGGATTCCGCAAGATATAACCACATAAAGACATAATTCAGATTCCACACAAAGTAAACCACATTACGTTATATCCTTAATCAAATATCCTTAATCAAGCAAAGACATGTTGCCAAAAAGTTGCTATAGAGACACAATTCAGATTCCACGCAATGTAAACCATATTACAATATAACCACAGATACTCCAACAGAGACAAATACCTTCTGTTGCACAGGCATACGATCATCAAAAATCTGAGCAGCCTCTTTAGCAAGTACATTATTCCGCCTCTGCCTCTCGGTCTTCGATCTCTCCAACACCAAAGGCAGATTCAGCTTCTCAGAGCTGAAAAATTCCGGAGGCGTTGTGTTTACCCTAGAAAAATTCGCCCCTACATTGCCTGCGGAGATCAATACCATCATTCTCACATTTTCTAAATCCATCCAACTCAACACGTCAAAACAAACATAATCCCCAAATCCTACACACAATCCACCACAAACACATCGTGCACTCGTCAGCTTACTCCAACCCTCACCGCTCATCCAATCAAACCTCGATAGGGTAAAACACGAAGAAGAAGAGATACTTCACCTGAAGAGCTGCTGCCGCCATTTGAGAGCGGAGCTGCGCTAGCAACCTCCGGAGCATCTTTCTCGAACTGAACGGAAACTTCACCGGAACTAGTAGAGGCGGCTTCTCGAGGCGGCGACATGGCCGGAGCCGCCGGACTCCGCTTGTGATCCAGATCCGGTGAAGCTTCGATTGACATGGCTCCTTAGTTCAAAGTATGTTAATTAATTATATATAATCATGTACGGACATTGCAAGCTTGATTGGTTGCATGTATGAGGGGGAAAAAGAGGGCGGGTTCACGTTGAGAAGTGGGTAGAGTAGACTCTGCTTTGATAATTTTAGCAGAAAAGAGAGAAACTGCTAGAGAATGGCCATTTGTCGGGATAACCATAAATAAACGCTAGACACTTTTTATATTTTATTCTTACAATTACTTGAAAATTTATAATATCAAAAGGAGGGTAAGGCTACAAATGGGATATACTAATTCATCTCTCTCTATAAGTTTAAGTAGCAGACTCACACGCTTCGGATGCTGATATAGCAAAAATTTATGTTTCGGAATATTATTTGTATATTCATTTTTTCTCTGAAATTAGGCTTGGTACAGACATAAATAATTAATTCAAACTTGGTAAGTATATATTTAATTTTGTTATTTCTTTTCTCTTAGTATAAATTTTTTTCTTAATTTGGACAAGTAGCATTCTTACCATCTTATAATTTTCTCCCAAATCTTTCTCTTAAATTACGATTTACAAATCACTTTATGCACTGTCTGTTCCTTTTTTTCATCTATTAGTCCATCAAAATTTTTAAATAAAATTTTTATTTTAACAATAACTTTTATTATATATTTTTTAACTCAACCCCCGTGTAGTACACGGGTATTGTACTAATTTTTATTTATTTATAAATGTTTGATGGACATTTGTTGCAACATGTATTAATACATTAATTCACAATTCGCTGACTTAAACGAATTTTCAATTTATATAATTTAAATATATATATTAATTGTAAACAAAGAATTTAATGGAAAAGCCAATTTTTTTGTTTGTTCAGCTAAATGTTAGCTAAAGGAATTAATTTTTTCAACTCGATAATCAAGTTCTTATAAAAATTTATTAATTTTTGGACATTATCAAACCTCGTAAAATTTTATACAAAATTGGTATAGTAATAACTTTAATATTTTTTTATCTAATTAATTGGTCATTATTACTCAAAAATGCAAAAATTACATAACTGCACTCAATATAGTGATTCATATATAAGTTAAATTATGTATATTTTATATTATTTATTTTACTAATGATAAAATTTATAAAATATTATATATTCATTATTAAATTATGATTTTAAATATTATATACACACATATAACTTATAAAATTTTGTTTGTATCTGCTCATTTGTACATGATTGATTTCTTATTCTTTAATATAATTCCCTAACTTTAATCTATTATGCATCAAATAAATCAACAACTATTCAATTTACATATTATTTGTCATATTGTTTTTGGTAAAGTAACACCTAATATTAATTTCATTTTGAAAAGTATAAAATAATAATCTCCTTAAATATGTGTACACGAAAACAATAAGAATTTAAAAAATATGTTAAACCAAGAGGAATATATTAATTTGGATAGTGAAAATGAAGCCAGCTTTTAAAAAAGTTAGTGAACATTTTTTTGAATGGATAAAAAGAAATAAAGGGAAAAAGTTGGAACGACATTGGATGAAGGTCGCATGGATTGAACGTGACTCGGCCTCAATTGTATTTCACGTACTTTCTTACCAAAATGTGGGAATTGGTAAAAATAGATTTTTTGTTTCCAACTTAAATACAATTTCCACTATACAAGATGTGTTCACCTGAATGGGGGAATCGTAACACTGTGTAGAGGATTATTGGTCAAGATCAGTGTTCTAAAAGTCGCTAAGCGCCCGCTAGGCGCTCGACCAGTGCCTAGCGCCTAGAGCGCCTAGTCGGGCCTAGGCGGCGCCCGCTAGGCGCTCGACCAGCGCCTAACGCCTAGAGCGCCTAGTCGGGTCCTTGACTCAAGAGTTAAAATCAGGCAAGTATAGAACTTTCATTTTTTGTTGTTATTCATTTCGGAAATAATAGTGAAGGATATTATTAAGTACAATCACGCTTTTTTCATTACATATAATTTTTTTAATTGAAATATTATATTTTAAAAAATAATAAATAAAAACATAACATTTCATATAAATATTTATTTTTATAGAGAAAAATATATAACATTACCGTTTTCTCCTAGATCAACCTACATTAAGTATCTCATACGAAAAATCGTGTGATGGCAACTTTTTTGACATTGAATTTTTTGCACAATATTAAATTTCAAAATACCATAGATAAGTAGACAACTGACTTTAGAGCATCTACAATGCATTTGGTCTAGTCTTGCCTATGTGGCATTGAAATAAACCCAAGTCTTAGATAACATGGATAAAAATTATGTAAAATTAACAAAATCCACTCCAATGCAAAGAGACTAGGTCTCTGGGTCTAAAATAGACTTAAGGGGAGACCGGGTCTTTTTTCTGGCTGCCACATCAACAGACCCAGTCTACTTTTATTTGCATTGGATAATATATTTTTTTAGACTTGGTCTATTTTTTATGTGGCATATAATTTTTTGGGATTGAACCCCAAGCATTGTGGATGCTCTAAGAGTCGTGATTTTTTTTAGCTTTTTATTCTTTTGTCTCTAGCCCAATTTTTGACAAAAGATGTACAGTTAGAAAATGTGTAAGAGCATGATTGGATATGAATCCAACCCAAAAAAATTCAATCATTTTTAACTCAACAACTTTTTTTAACTCAACTTTAACTCAATCCCACTATCATCAATATTATCAATTAATTAAATAATATCAATCAATCATTCTTACACAACATCAACCTTAATTCACTATTCATCAACTCACATAATTTAACTATCACATCACATCTTCTCTTTCCTACTTTTACATCAATTTAATTTTAATCATTTTATTTTAAATATTATTTTAATATACTCACTAACAACTAACCATTCCAATTTTTTCAAATTTAACCAACCCAAACCAAAAATCCTATCAAAACAAAAACTTTTTATATCCAATCACGCTCTGGATTTTAGTTATATATTGTAGGGTTCAAGAAAAAAGATCATCTGGTTCGCATCTTGCTGCGCAAATATGGGGAAACTTTCAAAAGTCAAACGTAAAACCAGCATATTATGATTACAAAATGTTTGGTAATACTCAAATTTAAGACTAACATATTATATTTACAAAATGTTTGGTCCACTTAGAAAATGTTGATAAAGCCAGTGATCCGCACAAGTGGATTGGTTTATCAAACTGAGTCATAAATACATATAGTTTTATGCTGTTTATAAAGCAAAGTTCACAGGACCATAACTAAGCTGATTTTGCAGATTTTTGGAATATAGTTCAGTCAAAAGGAATAAACTCATCACATTCAATTGAGTAAATACATATATAGCTAATGAATAGAAAAACTCAGATATATAGCTGTATTTCCATGAAATTGTATCTAGATAGAGCTCGGTTAATGGAGTCCTATTGTCTATTTCGTGGTCATCTATGTATTGCATTGGCCTTCTGTATTAAATCGTAAACAGAACAACCCGCCATACAATTCACACACAGAAAGCAAGAATCTTAAAACATGCATTAGCTTTTCTCATTTACAGCACAGAACAGAAGCTCAAATAACAAATGGGGTCATCTTTAAATAATTACAAACAGAAATATAGAAACCCTATATGAACTCCTAAAAACATTAAAACTATACCTCTTAGACATCTTTATACAGCAACTGAAACTTCGGTATACGCTCTGGGGGCAGTGGACAACTTACAATCAGCTTGCCTTTCATGGCTCCTCTGTATATTGCCTGCAATCAAACGAAGATAAAAACCTCATACACGCGCCTTATACAAACAACATTTTCCTAATATCTAAGACTAACATTCAGTTGCATTGCAAGTTTTAATAAGCTCACCCAAATATTTATTCCCTATTCGGTCACTATTTTACAAGAAGATATCCATGACATTCGGCAGGTCATTATTAAAGATTAGCTCCCTGGAAAAGAACTTAGAAGTTGTCACTAGTCTCTTTTTCATGAAAGGCAGAGTTTCCCAAAAAAAAAAAAATAGAAACTGAAAAAATAGAAACTGATATCATAAAAAAAAAACTGAAAAGGATTGATTGTTTGGTGTTCATGCACCAACGTCATAAGGCGATTAAACAGATATTTAATCAGTGTTGTTCGTGCACCGAGAGGAATATAGCAAAAGAAACCTGAATATGAAATCCTACTCAGACTTCTTATACATATGTCAATCAGAATTATAGGACTTCGAGAACATGTTATTACGAAAATTAACACGATAACTTGAATATTCAGTAGAAGATTACCTCTACAACATCAATGAAGTCCTGTTTCGTCTGAAATATACCGACCCACTTAGTGTGGTCTGCACTTCTGCAAGAAGTGGGGAATAACTATAAGCAAATTCAAACAAGGTACTACTTCCCATGTATAGGGTGCAAACAGAAAGCATCTCAACAAAACCCTTCTTAAATCATTCATAAAACATTCTTATCTTTGAAAAAAAAAACACAGATCCAGTTCTGCTTGGCTCAATCTTAGTCTTGGATACCAAATGAGTCCTTAAAATGGAAAATTAATCAGAAAAATAGCACGAAAGAGTGTACTACTTTCACAACAGAATGTACTGTAGTCGATACTCCAGATAGCAATTGATTAACGAGGGTGTGCGTTCATACCCTGAGTCCATCTTCATGTGGTGAGCATTGAAGAAGAAAATGGTGGAGGGGATGAACGAGATGTCGAAATACTTGACGTAAACTTGAATCTCCTCCGAGTCGACATCCACCAGCGCCACTGTCGCGAATCTGGAGACGTCCCTCGCCGATTTGTACAGCTACCAATGCAATCGATTAGTAAGCAAATCGCAAAAATCCAGCCCCAAATAAAAAAAGAAAAATTGGGAGAAAGGAACATACAATGTCGTCGAGCTGGAGGCAGACGGCGTCAGAGGAGCGGCCAAAGCGAAGAACGAGGACTTTGTCCAAGGTGTCTCTGATGAGATTGTCGACCTCTGTCTTTTCTCTCAGCGTTGGGAGCAAATACTCCATTGCTGGCCTCTGGTGAAGGTATTCAGTTGTCGGCTTAAATTGTACCCCGATCAAATTAAAAGGTCAAAAGATTAAACAATAAATAAATAAAAAATAACAAAATAAATGTTAAATTACAATTTAGAGTTGTGTGAGATTTTTTTTTTATTATTATTATTATTATTATTTTTGGGATAATAGCTAGCAATTCATTAAATAAAATCTTATAAATTTTACCTCATAAATTATATCTACATAGCAACTAAGCAAAAACTATTACATTTTATATTAATTGAGTAATTAATATTAATAATAATATATTTTACACTAAATGATATCTATATCTATATATATTGAAAGAGTAATGCTACATTGCCAACCTAGTATACAACTAGGTTGACAACACATATGAAAACATTCAAAAAAATAAAAATAAAAAAAAAATACATAAGTGGATGTTTTCACTTGTGTTGTCAACCTAGTTGTACACTAGGTTGATAATGTAGCATTTTTCATATTGAAAAAGGTTGATAGTAAAATCACTTATGGAAAGTTAAAAAAACAGGTCAACACCCTTGACTTCCCCTTTTTGGAAACTAATTAACAAATCCGAAAATCCATTAGATTTTTTATTATCTTTTAATTTAAATCATCTAAAAATCAGTTAGTTGCCATTTATTCTGATCCGGAAATCTATTAGTTACCAATTAATCCGATTTTTTTAGAGTATGGAATAAACATCCCACGTTTCACGCAACAATATCATTTAAGAAATTTATCACTATAATAATCGAATCTTTTGTTAGAAAAGGCCAATCAAATTCAACTTCAAAATTTAAATTTACACTAATTATGCAATTGATGATAAATCAAATTTATTTTTACTATAAGTAAAAATATTTTTTTTTCAAATCTTCATGTGTCATCGAATATGGTCACCAACCTGCACAGTAATGTAAAATATTACATTTACACACGATTTCAACATCCAATAAATTAAACACATTGATGCATCCATCTATAAATAAGTATAAACAACTTATGTGCATAATCTGATAGATGTGCTTTTTATTCTATTAATTAAATATATTATTAATAAGTAATAAGGCTTATAAAAAATACGTTCAAAATATTTCTTCTTATTTAATATTCTATGTAGAATCAAACTATAAATATGCTAATTAGAAAATGTTAGTTATGAGTTATAAAAATCAATTGGATTCCTATTGGATGTAATTTTTATAAGGGAAAAAATCTTTTTCACCCCAATACAAAGATACATTAAGTTTTTCACACCGCCCACTAACAATCTAACTTTTTCACCCCAGAAAGTGCGAAGGTTATGCGAATGACTGCATAACTATCGCATATCAAGTGCACAACTGTCGCATATTCATCGCGCAAATGCCTTCGCACTTTAACTATTTCCACCACATAGAGTGCGAAGGGATATGCGAATGCCTTCGCACTTCTAACTTTCGCACAATGTCATCGCGCAACTTTCGCATATTCATCGCACAATGCCTTTGCACTTTAACTTTTTCCAGCACTTTGCGAAGGGATATGCGAATGCCTTCGCACTTCTAACTTTCGCACAATGTCATCGCGCAACTATCGCATATTAATCGCACAATGTCTTTCGCATTTTCTGGGGTGAAAAACTTAGTTTTTTATTGGGCGGTGTGAAAAACTTAGCAAAACTTCAAAATGGGGTGAAAATAACTATTTTCACTTTTTATAAAATATGCTATATATTTACTTAAACAGTGTGAGCAATAAAATCGCAAATTTGTTGCCAACTATAGTCAAAGCTAATCTATTCGATATTATCACAACCTAAAAAATTTGATTTTTTTGACATCTAAACTAATCAACAATAAATGATTGACTAATATAAACATTTATCCATATAAACTAAAATTCTTAAGAGATACACTAAAATCTAAATCCAAATTTTTAACATATATCTAACAATAACCGATAAGCACAACAATATATATAAACCTAAGATCAGTTAGTTATTCTTATATACAAACCATGCCACATAAGAGGTACACAGTGTATCTATTTTACTTTTCTCATTATTTTCTTCTTTGTTTGATTAAATGCCATGATTGAATCAAACTAATTAGGTGTTAATTTGAAGATTCTACCATAACAAGGTGCTACAAGTCGACATAACACAACTCGTGGAAGACGGATCAACATAAGCAGACTTGATAAAAATACTGATACAAGTAATCTTTTAAAGTGTGTTTATTGTTTTACCTAATTTTTTTGTACAATATCATAACGTTGTGTAAGTTTTTTCAGTCTTAAATTTTCATGAACATAAAATTACTATGGGTGTGTGTAATTTTAAGTCTGCATTTTGTACAAATGGTGTGTCCGAATTTGATGACAACAATATCGATAAACTGAAGCTCGCAATTTAAGGATGAATTCAGTAGATTTAATAAACAACATAAGTCTTTTAATCACTGTTTTGTGACCCGGACCGGCCCGGCAGGTCGACCCGGGACCCGGCCGACCCGGAGCCGGAACCGGTCCGGGTGGAGTATTTAAATCGGGCAACCAAGGACCCGGTCAAGACCCCGTCGAGACCCGGTCGACCCGGGGCATTAACCCGGCCGGGTCAACCCGGTTGACCCAGTCTATATATATTTTTTTTATATTTTTTTTATTTTTTAAAAATAAAACTATGTATATATGTTTATATGGTAAATATTTATCATGAGATACATATTATTAACACTTTAATATACAAATTTTATACACAAAACATTTAATTTTGTTACTTTTATGTATATTTATATAACAAAAATACTCTATATATAATTTTAAAAATTTTAAAATTAATTATCCGGTTCAACAATTGACCCGATGACCCGACGGTTGAACCGGTGACCCGGTGACCCGAGGACCTGCCCGGGTCGATCACCGGGCCGGGTTTAAAAACTATGCTTTTATATTACCTTTTTTGCTCCAGTTTTTGAAGCCTTAGTGAACTTCGACCAGATGTTATTGACATTAAAGTCACTATTAATGATCTAATGAAAACAGAAACATAAAAAACAATAGTATAATTGCATAAGGGGTTATTTAACACAGGCCTGTTTGAACATAGGCCTTGTTCGAATATGTTTTATGAACAGTGGCCCTGTTCGAACATTTATGCATTGAACACAGGCCCTTTGTTCAAATCAAATGCATCAAATATACCTCACACTTTTGTAACATATTTACATACAAAATGGGACAACAAAATCGTTATCATTTCCAAGGTTATAGGTCAATTTGAGGTCGAAATACGTAAAGACATACGATTTTCACTTCCCAGATTCGTCAAAAACTACAAAACTAGAAAAAAAAAACTTGAAAAATAATTAATCAAACTTTAGATATCATAAAAAAGAAAATCAAAAAACATAGATCTATACAATGGTGTTGAAAAAACAAACGATGCATAGTATCATAGAACTTACATAAGACATATAAAAATTATATATTAAAACATAAGATCAAGCTTACAAGAAGGTGTTGATTCTTAGAATGTATAAAACTCCTTCCGATCTTAGAGTTGCATTTAAGTTCCAGTTCCCACTTATGGTTTTGTATTCCATGACTAGGGGTGTTCATCGGTCGGTTCGGTCGACCGACCGAACCGAACAACGAAAACCGAATTAACCAAAATGCTATAAGTCAAAAACCGAACCGACCGAAATGTATCCTTAAACCGAAAATTAACCGAACCGAATTATTTGGTCGGTTTGGTCGGTTAACCGAATGTTTACAAAAAATAATTCAGAGATTCAGAACTCAGCATTCCCAAGTCCCAACAGGACGATATAGAAAATACACTTACATACATGATTCTCACAAACATAGATACATGATTAACCAATTCAGTCAACATGAACATCTCACAATTCACAACACATACATGATCTTCACTACCAGTCTGCAATTAAAAAATAAAACAAAAAAGACTTTGTACCTTGATTGGAGATTGAACTGAG
This sequence comes from Striga asiatica, assembly GCA_008636005.1. NCBI lineage: Eukaryota > Viridiplantae > Streptophyta > Magnoliopsida > Lamiales > Orobanchaceae > Striga > Striga asiatica. Next base: position 5,259,403 of record BKCP01000001.1, read on the forward strand.
ATTTTGGGAGGGAGACGAATTCGCCCTTGACGGTGAACAACCGTGTGCCCGCCCGACGGTTCGACGACCGGCGAGAAGGAGTCACAGCTTCTGGGGACGATTTTTTACGAGAAGATGATTTGGGCGATTTAGGGGGAAGGAGGAGCGACGGCGGTAGATTGGGGATGGCGGACGATTTGGGGAAGGGAGACTTATTGGGATATTTGGGGAAGAGAGACCGACGGACGATTTGGGAAAGGGAGATGGAGAGCGGAGGAGCAGCGGCGGAGGATTTGGAGACAACGGCGGAGGATATGGGGAAAGATTTCTGGAATGCGAAGAAGGAGATAGGATTTAGGATTATGTTAATGTATATTTGTATTAAAATATTATATTATAATATATAATATGATATTATCTATATATATATATATATATATTTTATTCGCTCGGTTCGGTTTTTTCGGACATTTTATGTCCGAAACCGACACCGACCGAAAAAACTGAAAATTTACAAATTGAAAACCGACTACCGACCGAGTCGAACAAAAACCGAACCGAATTGGTCGTTTCGGTCGGTTCGGTCGATTTTAGTCGAATTTTGAACACCCCTAGCCATGACCATAAACCAGAGTCACTATCGCACGTTTCATATTCTCGAAGAAATCTATTTTTAGTCACGACTAATTATGTTGTTGTTTCACGTGTACCTAATAGAAAGAGCTTAAAATATTAGACTATTGGAACGACGTATACGAGGTCTTTAATAATATATGATTTTTTTTGTGATGAACATTTTATGATTTGACAGTTTCGTATTTAACACTTTTATTTATTAATACACTCTAACTTATTATATTCCCCAAATAAATACAGCCCGTGCATCGTACGGGTTACACACTAGTTTAAAGTTACATAAACATAAAAAAATTAATTGTAAAACTTTTTGTTCAAATTATTTATTCTAAAATCAATATTATATTTTTTTATATGATAAAATAACAGTTTTTTTAAATAAATTAATTTATTTTAATGTCATAGTAAAATATCTTAAAATTGCATAAGTAATTGTTATAATAAATTTAATACTTTTCAACAATTAATTGGTTATGATCTTTGAAAATTATAAATATTATATTATTTGCTACGTTTATTTTTTCAAGTTCGTGCGTGTAGTTTTTTCTCTCTTTCTCTCTACATTATAATTTATATAACAAGTAAAATGCATAAAACCCTAACAAACAATTTATTGACCGTGTACTTGGATTTACAAAAATTAAAAGCTGCCGACTCTTATTACTAAAATTGAAGGATTGAGATTAATTTGCAAACAAAATAAAAATTGAAATTTAATATGCATTTGTATTTGATTATGTGCATTTGCACATATATAAAACACGTTTTTGTTTGTATTTATTAATTAGACATGTACTTCTATCATATAAAAATTATTACTTTCTTTAAGTTATTTTTATCATTCAAAATTAATTGAGATTTAAATTTATTTTAACCATGCAACGTTTACATTAGTAACGTGAATAAAATAATTTATATATTTGTGGCATATATTAAGAAAATTAACATAAATAAAAAAAATATTGGTGTTTTTGATTTTTAGAAAAAAAAAGTGCTAATCATATTTTTTTTTCAACAATACAACCAAATATAGCGGTTACAGCTCTAAATGTGCCAATCAACTTTAAGTTCCAACATTAACCGTTATACATTTAAATACTTTGCTACCAAATTTAAAATTAATATAGTAACTAATCCAAGAAAATAAATAACAAAAATATACTATATATTAAGGTGTAACGTTTTTAGCAAATTAGTGACTAATTAATTAAAAAAAATGTAACTCTTTTTGGAAGAAAATGAAAATAAGTTTTATTAAATGTTATGATTAAATACATCAGTTAGTAATTATGTATATATAGATTTTAGACTAATATTAATTACTATTATTATTATTATTATATTATTATTATTATTAATATTATAATACTATTACTAAAATTAATTATATAATTGGGCTGTCGGTAGCCCAATTCCAAAAACGTTGTCAAAAATCTGATTCAGGCTAGGGTTTATCACAAAGGGGCCAAATTTGAAAGAAAAATAGAAACCCGCGCAAGAGAAAATTGTATCTGCTCGAAGATAAATCAACATGACCAGCAATCCGTCGCAGCTCCTCCCATCAGGTTTTATACATCCATATAAATGAGTTTAGTTCTTTGTATGTGCACTTGTTCGAGTGAAAGGAACTGTCATTTTTGTTTGTGATGTGTTTAATTGGATTTTTCCAATCGATATGCTGTGAACTCAGAGCTGATCGATCGGTGCATCGGTTCGAAAATATGGGTGATCATGAAAGGAGACAAGGAGCTCGTGGGTACTCTTAGGGGCTTCGATGTTTACGTCAACATGGTGTTGGAGGACGTCACTGAATAGTCTGTACATTGCTCCACAATCTCTGGTTTTTGTGTGTGTGTGTGTTAGAATGCCTTTCCTTCTATATATTTTTTTGGTGCATTTTTATTTTTTATTTTGGTTTTGATTTCGTAGACTTATCCTTGTGGATTTCATTTACACTGTAGCTCCCCCATTTGCCTATTTGTTTGTTTGTTTGTATAGTCAAGTTGTATACTACTCGTTGAAATACTCGATTTTTGTTAACTGCTTGATAGATTGCAATGGGGACACAGTAGATGAATCAGTGTTTTAATGTATGTGATGTGATGACTGGAAATATTCTCGTCACAGGAGCAATTAGTAAAAATTTCTGCACACTGAGGAATGCTGGTTTAGCTTATGTTTTATTTACATTTTCAGCGTTTTTTTCCTCTATCCTTAGTGGTAAACATTTTCACTTGTTTGGGACTTCAGTTGAAGAATTATGTAATAAATGGACAGTTTAAAGAGAGTGAAAACATCAAGAAATGGTGAGTTGTATGCTTAGGACACGTAGTAAAGGCGTAGAGTGTACAGGAGGAGTCTTGATACCTAGAGCATAAAACAAATCAAATATGGTCAGTGTGTGGGTTCTCAAAGCAGAGGATGTTGTTTTGAAGAAATCAGTTTCTAGACACTATGAATGAGTGGGATTTTTAAGATTTTCGTGGATGTTCCAAAGGAAGATAACTTAGTGAATTGGACAGTTTTATCTGGTAAAATGGTTATTGTTGCAATCACGGGCCTTCTAAAAGCATCCTATTCTCCAGTTTCCCAGTGTCTTATGTTTGCTGGTTTTAGTTCAGTTTAGTTATTTGTGTATAGTCACATTACCTTGCTATCCTTGTCATCAGTTAATCATATATGATTGACTTGATATGAACTTTTAGTTACTGTTGATGCTGGTTGGTTGGCATTACTTCTGTAATATGTGGATTGCTAATTGACCTGATTAGCTCATTGTTTATTTCTTTTACTAACAGTGAAATTACTTCGGAAGGCCGACGTATTACGAAACTTGATCAGATTCTTCTCAATGGGAACAACATTGCAATTGTAAGCACTTATAGATGGACTTTTA
>BKCP01000001.1:5270051-5300356 GCA_008636005.1 Striga asiatica
CCTTCCTCTTATGGTTTTCAGATCAGAAGAAAGTTAAGTCTAAAGATATAGTAGCCTGCGACGAATGTGGATTTAATCAAACGCTTCCGAAAAGAGTCGAACAAAGCGGATTGAACTGCGAGGATTTTCATCTTTTCAACTTTACACGAAAAAATAGTTACCTCTACCACACACTCAACCTAAAGTCGTTCATAAGTTGCCGTAAAAGGCCTCATTCTGCAAATTCCATGAAGATGAAAGAAGAACTCGGCATTGCCCAAAAGTCCGATTCGAATGTCGGAAATAAAGTCTTGCCTATAACAGACACGTCTCATTCCTCAAACGACGAACAGTGTCCTAATCCGGACAAGAAGGAAAAGTCAAAGGGGGACAAAATGAAAACACTTTTCAGAATGAAAGAGCTGCTTAAGTGGGCCGCGGCCGCCAAGGCCGAAAAAGGCGGGAAATACATCGGACGAAAGGTTAGTTTTCGAATATGCTATTTTTTCTTTCTTTCTAATTACGTAAAGAACCCGACTTTCTTCCAAAACTACAAATACCCCCCTCTTGAAAATGATCACTTTTAGCTTTATTTACCGATTTCGAATGAATCGGTTAACGATTATTATTACAGGTGTTGCTTTTCAAGAATCGGGCGGCTTTGAAGGGAGTGCCGGATAACGATCAGCTTAACGATGAGTCTCCAAAAATCAGCTTCAGGTGGGAAGTCGAGAGCCGCTCGACTACTTCCTCTGTATACTCGGCAATTTCTCAAGTGGCTTCCTCATTGAAACACGACCGAACTTTGGTCAAAGCTGAGTCAATAAGTTCGACTCCTTTGCACGTTCGAGATCTGTCTGTTGCCCGACCCGGGAACTGGATCACCACGGATTCTGACTGTAAGGCCACTCTCTGCATAAAATTTGCACTATTCAAATAATTAAATAAATAAAGGACATGTTTTTAATTTTTTTTTTTTTAATTGTGTTTGTAATGATTGATTTCGGTTTTCGACAGTTGTCGTGCTGGAGTTGTGACGGTCGGGTACGAGAGTGGTCGGACCGGAGAATGATGACTTGATGAGATTGTAATGTTTTTTGGGGGAGAAATGAAATTTAATCTGTTGAATTGTATTATTTAATAAGTTGTGTGATTTTGAAGTGCTAGAAAAATGATCAAGATGGTAATAAACTGCAGATGTTTAGTTTTCTGGCTGGTATAATGTCTTAAAGTGGGTAATGGACGACCTTAATGTAAAAAAAGTTAGTGAAGAAACTCGACAAGTTAGCCAAGAAGGAAACTAATGTGCTTGGAAAATGATCAAGATGTTGATATACTGCAAATGTTTTAATTTCTATGATCCATATAGATTTATCACATTAGTCCATTTTTAACTCATCGTTTACCATTTAATGATTTTTTTTTATTATTATTATTATAGATATATCTTCGGACATTTGAAAACTTGGGAAAACTGAAATACCAAAAGCAGGGACTGATATAAAGGATAGGCAAGCAAAATATATATAAGTAGGATCTGAAACTAATTGCTAACACTAGGATATCTCAGCAGAATATTAAGGAACAAGTTTCATCTCTACTAAGAAAAATGTTAGATTCCTTTGAAACTTAAACATGTTGTAAGCGGTTCATGACCTCATCCTCATCAACCGGATTCCTTGGACTTGATGGCGCACAGGGATCTATGGTAGCGAAGTGACCAATTTGGGAGAAGGAACAAATGTTCGGGCTGAAGAGGATGAGTGGATAATGTCTTGGGGCCATTTGTTATTATTGTTGGGCTCAATCTCAATCACTTTTAGATAATTTAACATTGGGATTCATGTTGAAACAACACAATAGCATCTATTTTTTGTATCTCATTACTTATTTAGTAGTGTTGGATTTTATGAGAAACGTCGTCGATGTGCACATTCAAATTTATTAAAAATAAATCAAAACGCAGCGGAATTTATAGTTAAGATCAAGACTTAGGGTTGTTCCTTCCTCCAAGAGCTCCCCAGGAGCCGATTTTCTGATTTCTGTTGATGGAGATCGTCTGAGCCTCATTGCTCGTCGTGCCCATCTAGTCGAGTTGCTCATCCATCCCTATCACCATGTCACGTTTTTTGGTGTTGGAGTTATGTCTCGCATCGCCTTGGGCTTGCTGGATTGCATCCGGGTGGCTGGACGTGGTTGGGACTCACCACGGGTCGCCTTGTGCATGGACAGCTCGCTTATGGTCTCGCTGGTGTGTGGGTTACCGAGGCTTGCACGGTCTAGTGTGCTGGTGGCTGAGGCTCTCATGGTCTGGTCGTTGGTTGCCAAGACATCACGCGGAAGGGACGCTGGTGGCGAGACTTCACGCGGAACTCTCCAGGTTGACGAGACATCATGCAGAAGGGGCTGGTGTGCACGCGGGTCGAGTTGCTGCCGCAGGCGCTGGGACACGCTGTTGCTGTTCCGCGTGATTCATGCACGACGCGGGGACTAGGCTAGGGTACACACTGTTGCGTGCGGGCGTAGGGACACGCTGCACGCTATTCCGCGTAATTCATGCGAAACGCTTGGTACTGTGTGCGGTCGCGTGCGAGTTGTGTGTGGTGTGTGTGGGTCACGCGGGTCGTTTGCCTCCGGTCGTGGTGCTCTCCTAGTTTCGTGGTCGTCCGAGGTGCCGCGAGGACATATGTATTCTCCGGGATGCCATATATATATATTCGTCAGAATGCAAAAACAAGACCTTGGAATCTTCTGCTGTAAAACTTTTACACCTTCTCCGAATTGTCTTGGTGGAGAGACCAAACGGAGCTCCCAAAGCCTCACGATTTTCTCTCTTAAGACCTCTCGATTTTATCCGAACTTATTCAAGAAAAGAAAATACTCTTCCTAACGTGTTTATGCGTGTAGAATGAGATGATCTTGTAGGCTAGGGTGTTGGTGTATATACTGAAAGTTTGACTTTAGATGTATTTATACTTAATCTGTTTGAATGAAATCATGTTTAATTAAACAAGTTATGTTGTTTTGCACTTAGATAGAATGAGTCGTCATTGGGCAAACAGAAGATTATTCTATCAGTTACTTGCGAAACAAGAATCGTTGGTTCACAACCTAGATGGAAATGAACATCTGAACAGTTGTAGTGTTAACCGTACAATTGGTCTTGACTGATTAGTTACACTAGTACACTTTGTGTATTGAACGGATCCCAGAGAGGAGAAGTTCGTTTTATACTAATCGTCGTAAACGAACTAGGCCTCGGTTAATTACTGCGTACTCTTAACCCGTAAGATATAAACAGGCATGTGCATGCAATTAATATTACTTTAATTCACTTGGGTGAGATTCAATTTACTGGATCAATATACTTAATGTCTTGGGTAATATTATTGTATGTATGATGTGCTGTTAGAATATTTAAGGTCACTGTGTGCGTTAGTTTGATGATGTCCCGGAGATGAGCTCATGAAGGATAATTATGTTAAATCTGGTCAGTGGAATTTATTCCGACATAATAATAATGTGATGAGTGGTACTAGTCTCAGTTATAGATGTCGATTAATTTAATTGTCAGTAATTAAATTAATTGATGGACATTATATCTTAAAAAGGAGATAAATCGAGTAATTATTATTGGAGCTCGAATATAATTCGGGAATTAAATTGGGAGTTTATTCAATAATACTACTTTAGTGGAGTGTCCGTATTATTCCTATTTAGGTTTGGTAGGCTTGGCCTATAGTCTAATCTAAGTAGGAGAAGCCCAATTTAATACCTCCTTATGGTCCCTGTTGTAGCCTATAAATACATCACATCTCTTGAAATTAGGAGACTAAGATCCATTAGACAGAAAACACGCCCCCACATAATTCGTAGATAATCCGTGACTTGCATATTATCGTGATCCTCACAGATTTTGTCTTGATAAAAACAAACCACATGTTCTTGTCTTAATCAAAGAGAGGAGTGGGGGGAAATCAACAAACACATGTAAACAACAAACCTAAGCACACATACACACACATTATTGTATATATGTAACTGCATCACAACCCAATCAGAGTCCCTCTAATCAAAATAAGGAAGATCAAGATAATAAAACTGGACATTGTTTAGTGAGTACTAGTCCTCCAACATGTTCACTTATGTGGACATGGAAAATTGTCAAATCGTCCTAACACACTTAGGAAAATAGCAACTTGCTCACTTATGTGGACATTTTTAGTGAGTACTAGACCTCCAACATGTTCGAGCAGGAAACATAGCCTACCAAAAGTATTTCACAGTGATTAAAATAGCGCGACATGGCGGGCTAGGCGGGGCCTTGTCGCCTCAGACCCTTGAGGCGAGGCGGGCTTTGGAAAGGCGTCGCCATGGCGTCGCCTCGGCTGTAGCGCTACATAGAGCGAGGCGACGCCTTATAAACGTGAGGCGAGTCAGAGCAAATACGTATTTTCATACTTAGGGTTTTACCATACGGGGAGATAAAATATCTCCAATTAACAAAAATTACTAACGCACACACAAATTTACCTTGGGGCTTCTCTTCCAACTGTGACGGCGACCAGCTTTCAGCAACCCACCGGCGACGGCTATGGCGACGGAAAGAGGTAAATCTTCTTCTTTGTTTGCTTTCCTTTTTCTTTTTCTTTTCTGGATGAAACGTCCGCTGGGAGGGACTTTGTTAAAGTGTTGAGATTTTTTTCTTATTAATTTATGATGAAAACCGAAGTGGTCCTGTAACTTTGTGTAAGTTTTTTTAACATTTTTTATTCTATTTATAAAATATAAAAATCGCATAGTGGGTGGCCTGGGACCTATTTTGTGCTAACATTTCATATGTCTTGCTCATTAGACCGAGTTGTTTGCAAAATAATCACTAATGTGTATTTAATAAATGTTAGTCAACCGATGTTTCTTAAGACATCTTTTACATTTGTAATTTTTTTTCTGCTCAAACAAATATTATATGTTGCTCCCTGTTTAATGTAATGGGTGGCCTGGGACCCTTTTTCAAATAATTTATAGCATTCTTTGTAATAAATTGTGGGACATCATTTACACTTGCTTTAATTGAAATTATTAGAATCATGTGGTGGGGTTGAACTTATTTTAATTAGTATCATGGTGGGCTAATCATGCTTATTTCAACATACCTTTTATTTTATTTTTATTTTAATGTTAAATAATTGGTGTTTGTACTTACTTACTTATGTTTTTATAAATTTAACTCTTTTTGGTAAACTGTCAAGTGTACATATATTTCTTTTTTTTTTGTATTATNTATAATTGTTCGCCTCGCTTTCATAAGGCGGGCGCCTCGCCGCACGCCTCACGTCATGGCAAATCGGATCCTTGTCGCCTCGGCTCACCGCACGCCATTTAAATCACTGGTATTTCAATCCATACGAAGTTGTTCTATGCATATTGTATCATTAAGACCGATTAGTCGTGTCATGTGCTCTATTTGAGCGTGGACGTGGTCAGCCATGCGATATGTCGCCTTTCCTGTCGATGCCTAAGAATACGGCAACGTCTTGGTTCAGCAAAAAACTTTAAGGCTACGTTTGTTTTGAGGGATTTGAAATCCCTTGATTTCAAAATTTTTTTAAATATAAATTTTTTACTTGTACACTAGGATTAGGATGGATGTGTTGAAAATATTATAAATCAATTGTCTAGCTCGCTCCGATGGTGTTGACTCGCGGTGGTATTGACGGCGTGGTCGTCAACGGTGATAAACAGTAGATTTTAAATGACTAGGTTTGAGGAGTCATTTAAAATCCTTCAAAATAATGACTAAAAAATATCTAGCATGAATTTGAAATCCTACCACTTCTATTACAATCCCAACCAACTTGCATGGGGATTTGAACTTGTAAATTTATAATTTATAGATTTCAAATGCCTCAATAAATCCTTCAATCCAAACGTATCCTAAGTATGAGCCTAACTGTGGACCAATTCCACTCTGCTTATACTTGAATAATAGAACATTCCACTAGAGGAATATTATTAAACCCCCCATTTAGTTTCGAATTAAAATTCATTTGTCTCCCAATTAATTCTTCGATTTACCTCCCGGTGTTTAATATATTCCGTCTGTTGATTAATTTAATTACTGATAATGTAATTAATCAACTCCTTGAACCAAAAAATAGTACCACTCAGTTCTTTATCATTATGTCGGAAATTAATCCGTCGGTCGGGCTTGACATAATAATCCTTATTGAGCTCATTTCGGGGACGTCATCAACTGTCAACCTAACAAATCCGGACATGGTGACCGTAAATAATCTGAACGACACATCATGCACTTGGCATTATTTACCAAAATATTGAGTATGTTGACCTAACAAAATAAGTCTCACCCATAGTAAATCAAACAAATAAGTACCGAACACATATGCATGTTTATTGTCTTAGGGATTAAGAGAACGCAACAATTACTGATGTCTAGATTAGTTACTTGGTCACTCTAATATAATCTTATCCTGCTGTCAGTGTTCTAGAAGTCGCTACGCCCCCGTTAGGCGTTCGACCAGCGCCTAGCGCCTAGGCGGGGCCTAGTCGGCGTCTTGGCAGGGCCTAAAAATCAAGATTAAATACTTTATTTTTATTTATTTTCACTACCTACAAAATAAAACAATTTCAACTTATAATAAATCAACACACTTAAGTCCAGATAATAATATTAATATATTATAAAGAAAACATGATAACAAAATAATGTAATTAGTATTTAAGAAGAAATTGAAAAATTGTCACCGAACCCTCTTAGGTGCCTGACCGCCGAGCCTGCCAAACCCACCTAGGAGCGCCTAGGTCCGCCTAGGCGCCGGTAAGCCGTCTGGCCGATTTTTTCAACCAATTTATGTAAATCGGAGGCATCCGGGCAGCGCTTAGCGCCTAGGCGCCGCCTAGGCCAATTTTTAGTACAGAGCCTGCTGTAGGTATGTGCAATACATCATAGATGTACCGGTGTAATTCGTTAGTCAAAGATCAAATAACTTGAAAATCATACTAAAGCCTTTCACGATAGTAGTTCAATTCTGTTTGGGTTGTGAACAAATATTTATATTTTACAAAGCACCAATAATATGATCTTTCTGTTTCACACATCGAACCATATTATGTACAATGTATAATAAAATAACTATGTTTGCATAAGTAAATAAACAATGAGCGCACACTTGACTAAAAACACATATCTCATTCAAAATGGAATTGAGAATAATTACAAAGCCGAGATTTTACAGTATACTCCAACAAGTTGTGAGTCCCTCATGTGGTTATATGCACTGAACAATGTGCATGGAAAATTCTAGAACAATCTTTCTCTCTCTCTCAACTTTCTCTCTCTAGTTCTTCCTCTTTCCTCTCACAACTCTCATGTGTATAAATCTCTCATGTGTTATAAATCATACAAAAATCTACAAAAACTCGAGTACAATTCATAACTAAATAAACAACAACTACAATTCACTACATTTGGTATCCGGAGCCAGTTTTTGGGCCATGGCGGATGGGACAAGATTGAAGGAGCTGCAAGTACACAAAAGAAAGATACATCAGGCGTTGCAAACATAAGCCCTAAAAAGGGAAGCAAACAGAAACAAATCAATGGCATAAACAAGGAAGTAGAAAACAAGGAGATGAATGATCAAATCAGTGATCTTAATAGTTGTAAGAAAAATTGGTTTTGTACCGATTTAACGATTCTACTTTTCGTAACTAGAAGACTTAGGAAATTCTCAAAACCTTTTTAAGGTGAATAAGAAATTAATTCTAAGTGTTATATATTAATTAATTGAGTTTAAATAACTCAAAGGTCGTAGGGTTCACAAACATTCTGTTTTGACAAATGTTTGGACGAACTAAACGAGCCATAATTATGCATTATATATGTTAGAAATGTAGAAAGGCTCGTTGGGGACAAGTAGGAAAAAATGGAACTCGATTCCGAGTCCGTATGAGCTCGTATGAGCCCGTGGCGCACGGGCGCGCAACTGGCTGCAGAAATCAAAGGGTCACAACCCTTGGTGACCATAAGGTATCTTTTGGCCACTAGATGCATCCGTTCTCGTTCGGGCACGTCCCAAAAGGTGTCTTTTGACACTTAAACCTCTTAGAGGTGTTTCCCTACATCTATAAATACCCACATACTTGAAATCATTAAAACATGAAAATTAGAGAGCTCTTGCATTACTTTTCAAAGATCATATAGCATATTGTGTTCTTTAATTTTTTTTCATTGAGTCTTGAGAGTTCCAAACAATAGTAGTGTTCACCGCAGGCTTGTATATTTGAAGTACCACTATATACCAGTACTCTAGAAGTCGCTAGGCGCTCGACCAGCGCCTAGCGCCTAGAGCGCCTAGTCGGGGCCTAGGCAGAGCCTAGGCGGGGCCTAGAAATTATAATAAATATATTATTTTTTATTTATTTTCACAATTTTACTAGTGAAATTACAACTTATAATTAATAAATCTATACACCTAAGTTCCAATAATATTATTAATATAATATTATAATGAAAATATGATAGCAATTAACAACCCTTATGACCACAAAATTGTACTAGCACATGCCATTGAGAAATCCTAAAAACAAAAGAGTGGAAAAATACATATGTGAGGTTGTTGCAAGAAAGAACACAAATGTACAATGAACATAAATTATACTACTATTATTTTTTTTTCATTTTTCAAATTCAAAGTTTTAAATTTCTACTAATTTATCTACATATTATGTTTTAAAGTTTAAACATTACACAACATAATAGAATTATAGCAACCAAATTAACATCAAATTTCAGTTTCACTAATCACAATTCACAGCAGGTAATTAACTAATTACATTAACATAGCTAATAATATAATAAAACACATTAATAACAAAACAAAATAAGGAATAAAAAGTTATGTGTACTGCCCACTGCCCAACGGCTTTTACAAAGTTAATCAAGTGGGATTATATAAACAATTAAACATAAACGAGTTCTTTACAGACTAAATGATTAATAAATAATAGTAATTACTAAAATGTTCTTTTCATATTTCAAAACTTACAGCTACAGAATACAGATTCACAAGAGTCCAAAATAAAATAATACCTGAGGCCCGGCGTAAAGCTTGTGCTCTGGTGGACGAGGGACGAAATTCGACAGAGATGTCCGGCGCAAGCGGATGGAACTGGAGGCCGATGAACGGGAGTAGGAAATCGACGAGGGTTTCTGACTTTCTGTTTGTAAATTGTTTCCATTCTATTGATCTATTTAACTCTGCCCCTTTTCTATTTTTTTATTAACATTTAAGCTAAACACCGTCATTTCGTTGCTTAGTATTAAAAAAAAAAACTGTCACGCCGCCGAGAACCCGCCTCAACCGCCTAGTCCCGCTGAAACCGCGTAGCCGCCGAGACCGTCGAGGCCGCCTAGCTCCGCCTAGACCCGCCTAGCCCGCCTGGCCGATTTTTATGGCCGATTTTCACAAATCGTAGGCGGCAAACCGCCGCCTAGCGCCTAGGCGGTCGCCTAGGCCGATTTTTAGAACACTGCTATATACAAGTCGAAAGTCGTTGTATCTTGCAGGCGTTTACCATCAACCGTGGCTATTTTACGGGGCAATTTCGTCTTAAGGAGAACTTAATTATTATGTGACTCGACTTTGATTTTGTTTCTATTTCTTCATTCTCCTTAAGCTGTCTTTTTTATATTCACAAACCACATATTATACTACAATTTTAAGACGAAAGTTTGTGAGTTCATAAGATGGCAACCGGAGGAAACCAAACGTCTTCTTCAAGTGCTCAACCAATGGTAGCTGCTCCCGTCCAAGGCGAGAGATGATCGAAGTTCAATGGCTCTGATTTCAAGAGGTGACAGCAAAGGATGTTTACTACCTCACAAATCTCTCCGTCTCTTGTTTTCTTTCGGAGGACCCTTTGATCGTCCCGAAAGTGAGACTAACGTCCAAAAATGTATGGTGTTGGATGCTTGGCATAATAGTGATTTCTTGTGTAGAAATCTAGTACTTAACGGACTAGACAACATACTTTATAATGTGTGTAGCCCGATTAAGACAACCAAGGAGTTATGGAATTCCTTAGAGGTGAAGTACAAGACGGAAGAAGTCGGGATTAAGAAATTTCTCGTCGGTAAATTCCTAAAGTACTTGATGGTTAACACCAAGTCGGGTGGTTAGCCTAGTTCAAGAGATTCAAATCATCCTTCATGATATGTTGGTTGAGGGACTGATTGTGAATGAAGCCTTTCAAGTGGCAACTAAGTTTGAAAAGTTGTCTCCTTTGTGGAAACGACTTCAAGAGTTATCTCATGTATAGATGCAAAGAGATGAAACTCGAGGATTTGATAGATGGTCTTCGAATAAAATAAAATAATTAAAAATCCGAAGTATTGGTAAAATGGAGTGAGCTAGAGGTTATGGCAAACTTGGCCTAGCCGAGCTCGTGTAAGAAGCGTAAAAACGCTTTTCATGGAAAACCAAAATGGGACGCCAAGAAGTCCAAGGGATGTTGTTACGATAGTGACGAATCCGGGTACCTTGTTGAAGGTAACTAACTTCTGAGTAGGAGTAAAGGATAGTGCGAAGTGTCGAGGACAAGATAATACTTGTCAGAGCTCAATCTTTCCGTCGTGGTTCCAGTACATACTTGATTAAAATTTTACGTTTATAGCGGATAAGAACAAGAGCCACTTGACCCATAGGCGCTTATAAATGTTGTCCTACAACCCTAATATGGAAGAAAATATTTGTGGAATTCCTCGACTTCAAGTGTTGAAGGAAATGACAAGGTAATGTGCTAAGAATGAATACTGGAGATCGTGGATGTTCTTCATGCTCAAGACATCCATAAGAATCTAGATTTCGGACCATTAGTTGAGTAAGGCCGGATTTAGCTTAGTTTATGATCATTGACAAATATGTTATGTCGAAATATGATGTATTTTTAGCATAAGTAGACCTTAATCAAGGTCATCTTACAATTATTGTAAAATTGTAATCTATTGGTTTATAAAAAGATAAATAAGTTAGTCTTATTTATTGAGTGTTCTAATTTATGGCAAAATAAATTAGTACTTATGAATTTTAACACTAGAAGTTGGTGAATCTAAGTTGATTCATACAGCAAATATGAAAATCGTGTTAAAATGAAAAGTGGCAAAAGCATCGTATAAAAAGGTTGCTTAATTGACTAGTCCTCTTGAGATAAATCACGCCGGTAAATGTGATTTAAGAGTTTGTGCAAACTCGAGCAGCAAATATATTATAAGAATGCACAAAGTATTGTCGTAAAGCTTTTGTAGCTTTGAGTCATAATGATGATGTTGATATTCAATGACATAGTCAAAAGAAATAATCACTCTTGAGTAGGTGACAATTTCTTATTAATCTAAATGCTTAAGTGAGAAGCAATTATTTCGACAAAATTGCACGCACCACACGAAGGTAGATACGAATCTCCGTTTGAGTTATAAAAAGAGCAAAAACATTCGTACCTATACATTAAAATGTGGGGGTGTTTGGGCATGGAAAGCACCACACGAAGGTAGATACGAAACTCCGTCTGAGTTATAAAAAGAGCAAAATCATTTGTACTTATACCTTGAAATGTGGGGGTGTTTGAGCCAAGGTAGAAATACCTAATTAATGACATGAAAAGTTTGTTGAAACAATTTGTCGAATGGTTCAAATTCATTGAATGACAATATGGGTCTATGAAGGTTCTTCCGACTCTTTGTGATCGTAAGTCTTATGTAGACAATATGATGATCTTGGAATTTAATCATGATGTGTTCATGAATACCAAGACGATAAACTTTGACATTTAAAGTTTGTGAAATTCCGATGTAATTTTGGAGAATAAGTTTCTAATAGATCGGAAATAATTGTTTGGCACAATCTCATCATGTCAAATGTATGTTGAAGAGGATCGATGTGTTCGATAATATTTCCAGCTAAAGTGAATGTATAATTGACTCTACACTTAGCTAATAATTCGAGAATAATTAGTTTCTCGGAAAAAGTATGTTGAATAATTGGAGGCTTGAGGTACTTGTCGGATAGTACTCACCCCAATGTTGCATTTTCGCGAGCAAATTAAGATATTCACAAGTAACTCGAGCGATGAATTTTGATCACGCTAAATAGAGTGTTAGACATGAAAAACTCTAAGACAAAAAATGACTACGTGTTCACTTTAAGTGGGGAGAGTTGTGTCGTAAAAATTATCTAAGTATAAAGCTAGATCCACAATGAGGTCCGAGTTCATAAATTTGGACTAAAGGCGTGGAAGAAGCTAATAACTTAGAAATTTTCTAAAAAATATTCCTAGGTGGAATAAATTGTGCTCATCGAGATGATTATTTATCAATCAACAATTTGAAGAGCACAAAGTAGTTTGTACAATAGTAAATCTAGACTTAAACGTCAGAGACTTAATTTCATTAAGAAAATTATCTCGTGTGAGGGTTAGAAATTTCAAATGCATTGGGTTTTTTTTTTCTTTCTTCTTCATACGAGCTCGTGAATGCAAAGATTCACAAAACAGGTAAACAAAACAAAAGATTCAAATTGGGGAAAGATAAGAAATTGATCATCTTGTGGTTCTATCCTATCTTTGGTCATACACAACAAACATAAGACCCAAGATAAACCAAAATCCTTACATATTGATCATTCACAACAAATATAGAAGTATTATAGTCTAAATAGTTAGTCTTAACTTTTTAATTAAATTAATCCAATCGGCAAAAATTGAGCCCTATGAAGAAAATTACTCAATTGGGCAACAAAACCACACACGTGCCCCGCAAGATACGTGGCAAACCAGTTTGGCCCTTTCCCTTGACAAAAGAAAGTTCAGATCACACAAAAATGAATCTGGACGTCCCGCGGTCCAGCTTCATCCACTTCCTCTTATAATGAATGTCCCTATCCTATCTTAAGGGAAAAACTGGAGTTTATAAATGAATTAATAATCTCATCTGCATCTCCATTTTGTTTACTACAAATTAAAAGCTGTTTCTTTTTTCCCAAGAAGCTGAAAACCTGAAAGTACGCACTTTTAGAGTTGAAAGAAAAAAATGGAAAGTGGGTTTAAGAAATACAGTGGTCAGAAGAAAGAAAATGATTTGTTTCATGTAATTCACAAGGTTCCTTGTGGCGACGGGCCTTATGTCAGAGCTAAACATGCTCAGGTAATAAGAATATATATCTTTTCTTACGGAATTTTATTTTGTTGTCATGCTTTTGGTTTCAGAACAATGGGCTTGGGGTTTAGTTTCAATTTTGCTAATTCGTTTCCTTTTGATAGACCTAGTTGTTTTGAGAAATATCTAATCATATAGGTGCTTGACTCATAGCTTAATTAATCACGGAGTATTAGTTTTATTGTAAGTCTTGTTATGCAATTCAGATACCATAAATTCTTGTGTGAGGTGATGTAATTGTTAGCGGTCGGCTCGTCTTAACTTTATTAAAAAAAATGCTAAGATTATAATAATAATGTTAACTACTCCTTTGTCTTAAAATAATGTTTTGTTGTTTTAGCACAAAAAGTTGTCCAAATGTAAACTCTTCTTAAGAATTTCCATGAGCTTTGGTAATGGGAAGGGGTACTAACTACTAGTATGATAGATAAACGTGTTATTTAGATTTCAATGAAGACAAGGGGTATTTTGGGGAAGATGGGGTATTTTGTCTGTAATTCATACTCACTGTCCTTTTCTAAGTGCCCTTGACATCCACTAGTACACAAATAGATGATAAAAAGAGAGTGTTATTCAGGAAATATAATTGATAATGTAGTTTAAGTTCCTCAAAATTGGCATGTACCTTTCAAAATAGCACCATGTTAAGACACCCAAAACTGGATCTTCATTCTGGTGACAAAGCATTTATTTGATTGTGGATTTTACAAAAAAAGAAAAAAGAAAAAAAAAATCACCATTTTTAAAGTTAAACAAATGGCTAAGAAACATTATTTTCAGATAAATGTCTAATTTTTCGAGTTTGGTTTCTTTTGTCGCCTGAAGCTAGTCGAGAAGGATCCGGAAGCAGCAATCGTATGGTTTTGGAAAGCTATAAATGTCGGGGATAGAGTGGAAAGCGCCCTTAAGGACATGGCTGTTGTCATGAAGCAACTCAACCGATCTGAAGAGGCAATAGAGGCAATCAAGTCTTTCCGAGGTTTTTGTCCTAAGACAGCCCAAGAATCACTCGACAACGTGCTCATCGATTTGTACAAGGTATTTCGTAGTTTCTCTTTTTTCCTTTTCGATTCAATTTCTTGCCACAAGACTTAAATTTTTTTCAATAATGCTGTGGACTCGTACGTTCTTTTCTAGAAATGCGGAAAAGTTGACGAACAAATAGCGCTGCTAAAGCATAAGCTCAAGTTGATATATCTAGGGGAGGCTTTCAATGGGAGGCCCACGAAAACCGCACGTTCTCATGGGAAGAAGTTTCAGGTCTCTGTCAAACAAGAAACTTCTAGAATATTGGTAAGAAAATGTATTTATGGAAGCAAAGATTCATCTAGCCTTGTAACTGGGTCAAAATTGGCAAAAACTGATATGATTAACTCACTTTCAAACAGGGGAACTTGGCTTGGGCTTATATGCTGAAGTCCAATTTTCTAGCAGCAGAGGCCGTGTACCGTAAGGCCCAGATGATTGACCCGGATGCCAACAAGGCCCTAAACCTGTGCCATTGCCTTGTCAAGCAGGCCCGTTATGATGAGGCCCGTTTGGTTCTTCAGGATGTGCTGCAGCACAAGCTTCCGGGCTCAGATGACTTGAAAAGTAGAAACCGGGCCGATGAGTTGTTGTTGGAATTGGATTTGCAGCCTGGAAACAGCCCGTTTTTGCCGAGTTATATGGGCGTTGTGAGTTTCGAAGATGATTTTGCCGAGGCACTCGAACGTGTGATCAGGGAATGGGCCCCTGCCAGGTCAAGAAGGCTGCCCATTTTTGAAGAGATTTCTCAGTTTAGAGATCAGTTGGCTTGTTGATGTATATGTGGTGATTTAACTTTTTCTCATGTATATGGTGCTTGGACCTTGTCTTACAAAAGGGGTGATATAGTGTGAATCAATGATCCATTTGGGGTTCCCTCTTTTGTTTTTTCTTTCTTTGTTTGTTTTGTGGAGAAGTTGGTGGCCAATATCAGAATATGTTAAAACTAAAAAGAAATTGGATTAGAAGAGGTAAAAATTGTCGTCTTTTGTAGTGTAGTTTAAATAATGAATTTTATCAATTTAGGTCACTGTCATGTAAGACAGGTTTAATTGTCAATTCGGAGCTCACTGATAGATTATATAATTCCCAAAAAAAATTAGAATTGTCAATTTAAGACTATAGTTTGAATATGTTTAGGGCTCGAAAGATAGGTGTTCATAGTATCACAGAAGACAGAGATGTTCATATTATCACATACCTTTCTGGTTCTCATATCATCATTGGGCTTTTGCTTGATCTGTGAACAAATCAAAAAAGGCTCCATTGACTTTCCGATTACGTTTGATAATTTGCCGAAACATAATCTGAGACCCAGTTAAACAATAATTCTGGGCAGCAAAGGTCTCAGACATGTTCCTGTCAAATTTTCGAACCTTTGCCAACACTGTTCACATCCCATCAAATAAGAAAACCATTATAAATAACTGCATCAACTCATCCGCCAAACTAGTTTTCGATAAATAATTGGGAATCAAAAACATCATAAACTTCAATGCCTAATATGTTTTGGAGATCCAAGAAATACAAACTATACAAGCGCGTCTTACAAAAGTACAGTTTACAGTGAGGGCCAAAACGAAGAGTCAGCAAAATGAATTTGTAGGAACAAAAGCTACTCATATGTTGAGTGCAACTGATAAAACTATGATAAGAATCAAGGGAAATGAACCTCCAGTAGGACACACCCACATTTAGTGACACTTGAACCCACCGCAAACTGATAAAACTATGATAAGGATCAGAGCAATGATAATGCCCAAGACAATTAGCTTTATCTTCATATTCTGCAACCACATCTTTCTCCTCATCTTGGTTCCTTGAGTCCTGAAATCTTGAGCCTAGACAACATACAAAAATCTCATCAATACGTAAAAGGCATTTCATATGAAGTGTTTATTAACTTTATTTATTCATTAAAGTACAAGAATGCAATTTCAAAACAACCTAAAATAGTAGCTACTTAACAAAAGAAAAGTTTTGAGAAAAAAAAAACATAGACAAGTGAATGGCAGCAGTAGAAAAATAATGACACGGAATTCAAGTGAATGAAATATCCACAAGAAGGCATTATATTGAAAAGGGAAAAAAAATCAAGAGAAACTAGTTACTTTGAAATAAACAAAGGACTGCAACCATGTCAGGGAACAAGTATAGAGAGGAACATCAATTGAAACCATTGATTTAGAAAGTGCTAGGGCCATAGCATCCATATGGATTGACTATAATTCCCGAGGGGTTAAACATAACATCTCAGCTCTGGGATCGTTTTCTTTAAAGAACACCATATTACATCTTAATTTGACAGCTACATTTTGTTTTGAGTTATCATAATTCCTTCATGTCAATGAAAATTCCAGATGGTAGCGGACCAAATTAATATTTGAAATATGAAGCAACACTATAGCAAACAGGTAAAATTTGACTTCCCATTATCGCACCAGAGACTCACAAACTTTACAAGAAACAGGTTATAGCATAAGCAAAATTCAATGTACAGACCTGAGAACGAAGATTCTCGGTTTTATCGACCAAAAGCTCAATTTTCTCTCCACGGTCAAGAACCTGGAAGGAGCAATTATCAGTGCAGGACACACAATTTCTATAGTTCATCACTCTAAAGGCATAATGAAAATGTTTTACCTTTTCAATGTTTTCCATCATCACCCCTTTGACTTCTGAGACCTGAGCTTTCACTTTTGCAAGTTTGCTGACCTCCTCTGGATGATCCACACAGTATTGCATTTGCTCCTTTAATTTAGGCCTACGACGTGATAATTAAGTCAAACAGATTATTGTAAAAGGGAATTATGAATCAGCACGTAACTTGAGAAAAGTGAAGGGAAAAAAAGGTTAGAAAGTCAATGACAAGATTACCCAAATTCTCTATTCAGGCTATTGGCAACAGCTGTAGCCGCCTTACCACCACTATATTTCTTGGTAAAATCCTCTTTAATCCGCTCAAGAAATGCTATTGGAATATGCCTTCCAACAGATTCGACAGCCACAACACAATAAGCTGCCACTCATAAATGTATTCCATTATCCGCCAAAATAAAATTGATGGAGCAGAATGTTAAGTTAATAAACAATCTTGCACAAGCATGATAGGGTCCTTCGATCATATTACTCTAACAAGTAACAACCACATGTGAAACCAAATGTGACTATGGAAGGTACAATTTTGATCCCTGATTGGATAAGACGATCATATTACTAAGTAACAACCACGTGTGAAACCAAATGTGACTGTGGAAGGTACAATTTTGATTCCTGATTGGATAAGAAATATGAAATCTAGAAGAAATAGCAGTGCATACAGGACTACATAGCATGAGTGTATGACATAAATCAGACAGGATATTATAAAAAACTGGTAAAATCAGAGCAATGGAAACCATTACATCAAATTATACAATTAACTATCCCCCAAAATTTTAGATGTTTCATTAACATTCCAGAAACTGTTAATGAATGGGGCTTATCTTACGTTAATGTACACAAAATTATGCAATAAACTTGATAGACAGCAAATGACGTGAATTATAATTGAATAAAATGCACATAAACTTGATGGTCACATTAGTGACCATTTCAAATAAGCACAAAAATAAATTAGATCTAACAACGGCACACTATGGTAACACCTGCTGGAAGTACTACAAAGGCCTTTGAAGTATGAAAGAATATTTACATAATTTCAGCCAGGTTCTGTTTTTTTAAATAACCAGACAATTCACATATTTCCATATTTAGACTAACCCCACAACAAAAATCCACACTATATCAGATAGGTTTATTTGGCCCACTCACAAATTAAATAATGCTAAGAATATAGACTCTGCTCAGGCATTTGCAACTCAATTTTTTAGAGATTACTGAATTTCATCGGCATTCATCAAGTTCATCGACTTCAACATCTCTAAATTCGAAAAATGATCCAAATCCAGTAACAGTTTATTCTGAACCCAACCAGCAAAAAGGCAGTCGAGTTCATTTCAAATCTAATCTTTCAGCGCATAAAAAAAAATCCTAGAACCCCAGAAGAATATAGTCAAAGAAGCCAAACATTCTACGAAAACCTATATCCAACAGTCCGATCGAAAAATTGAATCAATACGAAAGATCAAAACAGATCAACGAAAAGGCGCCACTCACTAAATCCATCCTCGACAAGGTAGTTGAAGGTGTGGCCGTCACAGTTGTAGGTGAACTTGTTGTTGGTGGCGGGGAGTTTCTGGAGGCACTGTCCGGCGATTCCGGTGAAATTCCCGGTGAACTCGGTGTACTCTGCGAGGACCACCGTCCCCCGCGCCACGAAGCTGTAGATCAGTGATTGCTGCCCCATTTCTGTTTCCCCTTTCTCTCTCTCGATCAAACCCTAGGAGGAGCTTCTCTGTAGAGGACTTCTAGAGAGAGAGGGAGGGGGAGAGAATAAATAGAAGTGTCAATCTTAAATCTATTTTATACTTTAATTGCCATTTTAACTCATTCATTGGTGTACTTATTAAGCATTCGAAATGACAGTTTAGAGCATAAAATTGAATGTGTTACAAAAGGTACCCTTGTGTTAGTGTGTATAATCCCCTCTATATATAATTTCAGAATGCGGCAAACTCTCATGTTTCGAAATTTTATTTAGCAAAAAATCATACTTCGGTGTTAGGCTTGAATATAAATTAATATTTTTATCACACTAAATCCATGATTGATTTACTATTATAACTTTTGAATTGTAAATGTATTTTAAAAGTTGATAACTTTTGTATTTCTTATCGGTTTTACATATATAACATATCAAATTAATCATCTTTTGATTAGTTTCAATTTGACATATATATTGTATGTATAAAATAAATAAAATATATTTATCTTTATAATAATAATAAAATTACTTATTAATATTAATTAAAAAAATAAAATTATTTTTTAAATAATACATTTATGTTTAAAATAGTTATATGTTATAAATTAGAAAAATTATTATAATATAACACAGGTAAGTCGCATAAGTAACAAATGTCATTCTAAAATACATATACGACACTTGATGTTTTAGGCATCTAATTAAGTACAAAAATTAATATATTTTGCTTAATATTAAATAAACATATTCTACACTTATGCATATACATATCACCGTATTATTTCTATTTATTTAAGATATATATTTTTGTACTTATGTAATAGTAAATAATATCGATATTTTTATATGATATAAGTAAAAAAAATTCAACACGGATTGACATTTTCATTTAATGTACGGGTGTTTAATTATTATGATTAAAAAAATATAATTTAACAATTTAATTAAAATCCAAAGTAATGTTTTATATAAAATTAAATTATTTTAATTTTTTTAAAAAAAATAAAAAATTTAATATTTTTTACAAAATATTTCCAATTCAACACCCGTGTAATACACGGATATTGTACTAGTTAAAATTAAATAATAGAGATTATGCGATCAAAATCAAAGAAGTGATTTTATTATACGTTGCACACTTATATTTAAAATATACAATATACAATTTAGCTAATTATATTTTTGGACTAAAATGTTCAAGATCAGAGAAAGTATTGAAGGGATGCTTTGGTGCGAGTTGTTAAGAGCTTAATTGAATATAAGTTATTTTGTATTTATTTGAATTTATGGGGAAAAATGAGTTAATTTTGATAAAGAAAAATTGATTGAATTTGATTTGAATGATAATTTGAGCTTGCAATTGTATTTAGATAATATCTAAAATATAATGATTGAGATTGATGTAAATGTGATTAAAAGTGGTTGTAGTTAAAAATATATGAGTTGATTAATAATGAATTAAAATTGATATAATATGTGGGGATAATTATTAGTATTATCTATATATATATAATTACTAGCTCAAAACATTTAATAAAACCTATTTAATTTTACCTATGTGGCAATTTATTAATTTTTCCTCCAAAAACCGTTACATTTTGATGTATTTAATCTTTCATTTAATCATTAAATAAATAATACTCATCACTTCAAAATTACAAAAATCATTTTAAATTTTTTCTTAATGACAGTTGACCATATAATGTGTTGACCGTATAATGTGATTAGATGTTATTATTGTTGTTACATTTAATTTTTTTCTTAAAAATAAAAAATATATTTGAAATTCTTAAATAAATAATAAATAATTCACAAATAAAAGACGTACCAAAATATACATTACATCTAATCAGATAAACGCAATTTTAAAAAAAAAATATTCCAACTCTTTAATTGTAAATTTGGTCTGCAAAAAAGTGAAAGAAAAATAATTAATCATTATATGCATACAAACTCACAATAATTTATTTATATCTGTGCAAATGCACAGGTCGAATAATATATATATATAATTACTAGCTCAAAACATTTAATAAAACCTATTTAATTTTACCTATGTGGCAATTTAATAATTTTCCCTCCAAAAACCGTTACATTTTGATGTATTTAATCTTTCATTTAATTATTAAATAATTAATACTCATCACTTCAAAATTACAAAAATCATTTAAAATTTTTTCTTCATGACAGTTGACCATATAATGTGTTGACCGTATAATGTGATTAGATGTTATTATTGTTGTTACATTTAATTTTTTTCTTAAAAATAAAAAATATATTTGAAATTCCTAAATAAATAATAAATAATTCACAAATAAAAGACGTATCAAAATATACATTACATCTAATCAGATAAACGCAATTTTAAAAAAAAAATATTCCAACTCTTTTAATTGTAAATTTGGTCTGCAAAAAAGTGAAAGAAAAATAATTAATCATTATATGCATACAAACTCACACTAATTTATTTATACCTGTGCAAATGCACTGGTCGAATACTAGTTTAGTTAAATTGATGATAAGAGTTAAATTAAATTAAATTTAAATTAGATTTTGAGTTAAAAAATTATCTAGTCGATTATATTTTATATGGAATCATGCCCTAAACAACTCCTGTGTATGCCCCATCAACAACGAGAGAATTATTCTGAATAATGCTACTCATTTCTTGTGAAATAAAGATAATTAGTAATATTTTATGAAGTTTATTAATGCATTCATATTTAAGATATTTAAAGTAAAATAAAATCAAACATATTTTTTCTTCATAGTTTTAGAATTTAAAACTATATTAGCATCTTATATATAAAATAACATACATCACCAATAAATTCATTTATAAAAGTAGTTTTAATACACTAAAGTACTATTATTTATTGAAGTTATTAGCCAACCAGATGAGATGTAATATGAAGCCTTTGCTCCCACCATATTGACATTTTTAGCTTGAGTTAGGTCCGATTAGGTTACCGTGTAACAATCCAAATCTGCCTTTTGTTGCAAGCATTAACCGTTCAGGTACAATGGATGTCAAACAATATGATATAATATAGCTTTATACATCAGATCAATTTTAAGATTAACATGTCATAATCTTATATGCAGCAATTATATCAACTTTTATATGAAAATATTATATTAATGAGCATTATCCATGCGTAAGTAGTGTTGTAATTGAACTGAATGCTCGATCCGTGCTTGATTATATTTGAAGGTTATTTGTTTTCGTTCGTTTAATATTCGAACAAATAAAAAATAATTGAGCTTGTTCATTTATTTATTTGTCAAAGTTTAAGTTCATTATTTTATATGCTAGATTTTAGTTCGCTCAAGCTTGAAAATTAATTTTTTAAATAAATATATATTTTGTTTCTTTATTTATAATTTTATACAAAAGTATACATATAGATATAAAAATACATTAAATTAATGCTCAAATAAGGTTTTGTTCCTGAACATTCGATCCGTTAAGAACTCTATATACAAGACCATATATTTTATCACATTCCAGTTACATTGGCCTACTATGTCACACAGTGTAACTCCCCATTATTTTTTAATGAAAAAAAACAATTTATTTTTTCAAATATCAGAGTTAATTTTCGAAAAACCAAATTAAAACTTAATTAACGAGCGCTACTCAATTATCCACATAATAACGGTTTAAGTCAATCCCTTAAACATCGAGGTTCCCGAAACAAATATCTCATGTCAACAATATTTATTCCATCATGCGGTATATCCAAACCAGATCAGATTCTAAATATTATACAAGTTCCATAAATCCCAAGCATTATAAAAATCCCAGCATGATAAAAATTCTAGAAACAATTATTCCGTTTGATAATAATCTCGAATAAATTTCAACATAAGAATATCCTATTTCATAACAGCATACGAAGTATCCAAATACATAATTCAGTCTCCAATCTCATTAATTTAACATGTCTGACAGTTAAATCAATAATAATAAACAGACGGAAGCAATAACATAACAAAACAACAAATAAATTTGATCCCGCCTCGCTCGTCTTTCGCCACGGCCACCAGCTCAACCTGAAAAGATGGTTAATAGTAGGAGTGAGCAAACAACTAACTCACCGTGGGAATACCATGCAGTATAATCAATATAAAGACTTAAAATCATGGTCGCAGTATGTAAGCAGATCGGCTAGTCTACCCTCCCTAAACACAGTCATGCTCATGTGATCACACCTCTATCCTATCAACCCACACCAGGAAAGATAGGAACAAGCCGTCCACCCCAGGACTGTTGCCGTCCACCCCAGGACTGTTGCCGTCCACCCCAGGACTAGAGCCGCCCACACCAGGACTGCGCTCTCTAAAGGCTAGAGTTAGGCCTCATAGACTACCGGTTCACATGCATACACAGATCATCAAGCCAAGCATTTATAGAAATCAACATACATGGTAAGTTTATCAACACCCACCTGATACTGCAGAGGATGATAGTGAATGCACGTTCAAATTAGGGTTTAATTAATATTATTGGTTTTGATTGGCTTAATTAGGCCAGGAAATTAACATACAAACAATTAATAAAAACACATAAGGTAGGCAATTAAGGCAGACAAATTCACATAAAACAAAAAACTACATCAACAAATAAGGCACTAATAGCACAATCACAGCATGTTAGACATCTCAACATGGTTCATCAAACAAAACATAGCCAAAACTCAACAACAAAAGAGGCCAAAAGCACAACTCAACCTGCCTCCCTTCTTGTTCTTTTCCTCAAACTCAAAAGCATGGATTAAGGCCAACACATACGAAGTTAAACCTCTGAGTGTAACACAATTTCAGCATGGAAACAAAACGAGAAAGGCTCAGCAAAATTCACAACGCAATGAGACCAAAACCATACAATCATACATGCTTTCATTTCCAACCTCTATCAACACCTAAGCATGCCCTCAAAGCTGATTCTTGACTGAAAATAAACCTGATGGAACTTCACATTTTCAGCATGTAATCACCCCAAAACAGAGGTTAAACTCTTTACCAAAATAAGATCCATAACATGACTCAAAGTCCCTTAAATCATTTTATAATCTAAGCATGCTTTCTAAACTCCAAAACTGAAAATTAAACATCAAAATTCTGCCTTCATTCATCACATGATATCACCTTAAGAATACATGCCCAACAGATCAATAANAACAAGGCAAAGAACAAGGCCAAAAGCTCACCAATCATGCTCTGCTTTTGAATTAAATTTAATGCATGTAACTGAATGATCATCCTCTGAAATTAATCACCATAACCTCAGCATACAAGGCCTTTAACTAGGCTCAGCAAGTTCTAAGAGTACAAGGCACACTATGCAACAAGGCAAAATATACCAAATTCCAGCACCTCTTTTCTCAAATACCCAAGGCTGAGTTATAGTATTCAAAACCTGAATTTAAGCACATAAATACAATCCAATTTCAGCCAATAAGATGGACAAAATGGCTCAGCTCGGTTACCTTCGACAGAGGTTAAAAATGGAGGCAATGAAGGCTCGAGCGGAGGCTTGCTCAAGGCTCGGCTGCGACTGCTAATTTCAGCCAAGGATAAAGCTCTCAGAGACGGCTCGGCTTGCTGCTATTTGAACAAAAGCTCATCGTCCGCCGCTGCTTGGCCCGTCTCTCGGCTTAGCTGCTGTTCACTCTCAGCCCGCGCACAGAACTCATGTCGCCGCGAAGGCCGCTGTTCGACGGACTGGTCGGATGCCGAGGACGGTCGACGGAAAAGAAGACGAACCTGCTCCGAGAACAACTCGTCGGTCAGAGCTCCGGTCGCCGCTGACTGAAATTCGCCGGAAATCGGGTGTTCTTGGTACTCGTCCGCTCGTCTGGCCTCGGTCGGGTTCATCGTCCCGACTGGAGATCGGTGTCGGAGCTTTAGGATCGCCATTAGGTCCGTTGTTGCAGTCGCCGGCAACTGCAGCTCTCCGGCGCTGCTCGTTAACAGCCGTGAAAGACTGGCTCGCCGGAAATCTGTTGAGTTGCAGCAAGGCGTGCTCGTCGTCGGAGGTGGAGGCTCGCGAAGGTTGAAGCCCCGTCGGTGGTCGAGGGTCGCCGTCGGTCGGAAATCGAAGGTCGATTTTTGGGACCGCCTGCGAGAACTTCGAAGGGAGCTCAATTGGCGAGTCGGCTGAGCTGAGAGGTGTTTAAATAGTGGGAAAAATTAGGGTTCTGCTTTGGTGGTGAGGTGAGGGTGAAGGCCGGATTTCGAGCTGATGGTGGGGTTATGGCGACTTGGTCGGCGAGATGGAGATGAGGAGGCGAGAAATGGGGCTGTTCGTTCGGGAAGATGACCTGGTCTCAAACGTGTGGGGAAAAGGTCTCTTGACTTAGCTTAGACAATCAATGGGCCGAGTAAGTTTTGGCCAAAAAAAAATCTGTTTGGGCTTGTGGAAGGGAAACTTAGGCCAAGCTCAATTAATACACTATGGATTACTATAAATTCTAGGCAACCTTAGAGCACCCACAATGTTGGGTCTCTTTTTGTACATGTGGCATATAAATAGACTTGGGTCTTAAATGACATGAACAAACCCAAGTAAAAAAACTAAAAAACTTTGCAATGCAAAAATAAAAATACTAGGTCTAGCATACATGTCAACCAATAAAAATACTCTAATATGTTTTATTCATTAAAAGAAAAATTAAATTAAGAACAAATGATGAGTGTTTGGGTTTGTACTTGGGTCTAAAATAGACTCAAGTGTGGACTTGGTCTCTTTTTTTTATTGCCACATAAGCTAGACCATGTCCACTTTTAATTGCATTGAGAAACATTTTTTTATAGACTAAGTCTATTTCCCATTTCGCATGTGATTTTTTGGTAAAAGACCCAAATCATTGTGGGTGCTCTTAGGAAAGTAAATTGGGCACAACAACTTAGTCACATAAATACACATAGGCACATAAACTTGCATATAAGACACTTAGGACAAATAAATAAAAACAATAATGCAATAAGAGTAATTAAGAAGACCAGGACATCCTCTTAATCTAAATTTTTGGATTAATAAATTATTTAACAAATTAAATAGACGAGGACATCTATTTAATTCGAATTTTGAATTAATCAAGATTACACAAATCGAGCAGTTAATAACCGAGCAAATAATATATACAAAGATTATAAATCAAATAAAATTCCAATAAATAATAATATAATATTCAGAAAATTCTAATAAACGAACGGGACGCTACACACAGGCAATGTCTTATATTTATCAATCAAAATAAAATCAAATATACCACATCCCAAATTATAGCTTGAATGGTTCTGTGATCTCGGTAGACTTATCCTTGGAATCGAAAACTGCCACTGAAGACCCTCACGATTCTAATTGAGTTGCTGTGATTTTATGATGTTAAACTTGAAAGAACTGCACATTCTGCTCCTATTCCATAACATAAAATAGGAAATTTCAAAATCATGCTGCCAAATTCGGCAACAACGCATCTCAGTCTTACATGATGAGTTTCAACTCATCGGAATACATACCTTTTCCATTTCAACAAACATATTTTCCAGGTACTTAGAAAAAATTGTAAAATTCTGAAATCTCAAATTCACACAAAAACTGTTGTACATTCTGAAAGGTGTTTCTTTATCGGGTTTACTCGTTGTCCACCTCAATTCCAGGCGGCAGCTCAAATCTATTCTTGTGCCTTTCACCCGCCACATCATCATCATCATCATCACCATCGCCAACATCCATATCAGAATCCTTCCTGGCATAATCAACCTTAAAATCGTAATCATCATTGTTGCCATCATGTTCCATTGCAGCCGGCTGACTTTCCTTTTTAAGCCTCTTCTTGTCCGCTTTTCTCAGCTTAGTGTTGAGCATGCCTTCCTCGGCATACAACTTCTCGTTTTGCTTCTTGGTGCTATTGCTAGATTTCACATTATCTGGTTGGGCAATCTCTTCATTACTTTCCATACTCTGATCACCATCACCACCCATTTCTCCATCACTCTGCACATTTTATATTAAATTAAAAAGAAAAAAAAAACAAGGAAAAACGCTAATCATGAACAAAATTCAGAGTGAAATTAAATATAAGAAAAAATTATATAAATAAATCACAAACCTCAACCGTCAGGTCGAAATGAAACGGATTATTCGGAGGCACTTCAACAGGATTGAATTCGTTGGCAGATTTTAAACTGCCGATAAATGACGATTCGCCACCGTAAACTTCATCCACGTTGAATTCCTTCCCGAGCTCAGAGACAATCCTTGCCTCAGAAGGCTCCTCCGCATTTCTAGTTGGCGGCATTGTATAATATGGAATTTTACCTGCAAAACAAAGTGAAATCATTCTATTCGTACTCTATTTTGATGGAGGGAATTACTAGGGATACACAAAAAGACTAATTTACCCTCATTCCAGTCGTGCAAAACAATCCTTGCAGCAGCATCAACATCCACAATGCCACCTTTTTTGAGTTTGCCCCTGACTGTGGCAACATTCTGAAGGAATTCATCAACAGAATCAAAACCAGGGATTTTGTATAACGTCACCAATACTTTCTCCGGACAAAGCTTCAGAATTTCTTTAACTGCACATTTTTAAGGTACTAGGTAAATAACTAGCAAACAAATCCAATCTTTTTTTACTCTTGAGGTAAGCTGCAGCTAGCAAGAGAATTTTACTTACCGGGACTAACCGGGTCATCTAATTTTTCAATTCTCTTGCAATTACGAAGTGCAATGGAAGAATCATTCTCGGAAGATTTAAGCATCACGACCCCAGGGCAGTCTAGTAATTTAACATTTTTGTCCAGCTGGACTTCTTGCATGGATCTCGTGAGTCCAGGAGTGGCGCCAACATTGACAACGTGTGATCTTTTCAAGCTATTAATTAGACTACTTTTACCGACATTTGGCAGGACAATAACACCCACAGTGATAGATGTTTTTATCTGAAAAAGTAAACACATAAATAAATAACTTGCAACTGATGGTACCAGTGCCCAACCAGCAAAGTATGGCAATTATTGAATTTGTCAAACCAAACCTCATGGCTTCTTGAATAGTTTTTCAACAGCTTTATCAAATTCTCAGCACCTAGACAGTCGCTCGTTTGCATATGATTGTTTGCCTTGCCAGTTTTCCCACCCTTTGGACCAGATTTCCATCCTAAGTTCGATTTCTGTTCTTGGGTACTGCACTTAAATGCAACTGCTGGTAACTCCTCTCTGAGGTACTTGAGCCACTTCTCAGCAGCTTCACGAGGGACGAGATCTGTATACATACAGGCACAGGGGTTTTAAACATTTAAAAATCTGTACATGCACTAAAATCAGTAAAATAAAGAACATTTACATTTCCGTGGGGAGAAAACCAAATAATTCTAAAACTCATTACTTCTCCTGAAAATCAATAATCAGCACATATGAATATTAAAGATCCACATTGCTTTTCTAAAAGGTGATTTCGTCTGGGGTAGCACAATATGAACTTCTCTTCAGATAAACAAGATAGGAGAAAATTTACCAATTTTATTGAGGAGCAAAACGAGACGCTTCTGTGCCCCTGACCTCATCACCATCTTTTCCATGTCAACACAACGAGTGCCCAAGGGATCTCGAGCATCAAGAACTTCTAAAATTACATCAGAATTTTCAATCACCTTGACTAACTCCTTGTAGAAAGTTCTATCCGAGTTGTCTGCAATAAATTCAGACATGTTCAAATTCTAAAGAAACAAATATTCATCTGCCCTTCAACTGAACTAAAAATTAAATAAATGAAAACAACCATAGCACCAAGAGATTTGATACCCATCATTCATGTACCTCGATTTTTAATAATTCTGGCAGAACCATCAGTGACCTTATCATCCCCAGCAGAGCTTTCTTCTCTCATATCTTCATCCTCCAACAACCCCAATTTTCTCTTTTTAGCCTTACAAGAGTAAAAAAATTACAATTTTAAAGAAAAGTTAGAAAATTAATAAAGCACTCAACAATAGAGCAACATGAAAAAACACAAATCTTCATAACCGCAGAATAATTTTGAGTGTGTTAATTTGAAACACCCCTCCAAAAAACTATTTTTTAGGCTATTATGGGACTCTTCAAATAGTGAAATGCTCAGCGACATAGTGCAATAGCTAACACATTCCACCCAAAAAGACACAGGTCATGAAATCTCAATCACTCCCCATTCCTTCTAATTGCTTAAAAAACACCTAAAATTACTATATCCAACACAAGCACTACTAGCATATCAAAAACACTGTCTACAAAACCAAAACAATCAAATGAAATTGAAACAAGGGAAAGCAAAATTAAGTCTTTGTACCCTCTCTTTACGGGCTGCTTTCTTCTCATCGAGCTCCTGGATAGCGCGCTGCCTTCGGGCCTCGAGGGCTTTGAGCTCTTGCTCCTTGAAGGGCCAGTCATTGGGTATGCCTGGATCCTTCTCGACCTTCTGCTTCTTGTTGAGGCCCAATTTCTTGGCTTCCTTGGCCTTCTTCTTGTGGTGCTCCTTCACTTTCCTGATTATCTTGTATTTTTTCTTCAGTGAAACCCTCTTGCTCTTGCTCTCTGTAAATAAACGCGTACAAAGTTATAAAGATTTGATTTTGCCTTTAAAGAAAACAGAGCACATCGACGCGGCGATGAAGGAATGAAATAATTAATGGGTTATGCGTATGAAGGCTGTGAAAATCGTAATTCGCAACAAGGCCACCGTACTTTTGCTCTTCTTCACCATATTTTGTTCGTTCGTCCGGAAAGAGGAATGAGGGATTTGGTAGGGGATTGTTAGGTTTTTGCTTGGTTCGTCCGGGGAGCGGTCTGAGGGCTTTTGGCAGGGGATTGTAGGGTTTTGCTTGATCTATAATAATATAAAAAAGGTTTGACATTTATCTGAAAAAGTAATTAATTTTTTATTTAAATAATTTAATTTTACTTTTTTTAGTAAATAATTTGAAAATATCCGCCATTTTTTAAAGGGCAATGCTATATGTACACCCCTTTTTACTAAATGTACACCCCTCTTCTTAATTAATTGATAAAATATTGTATAATTATTTAAATTACTAAATGTACACCCCCCAATTACTAAATATACACTCCTCTTGTCACATCACCTTTTTTTTTTAGTGACATGACTACTCATTTCTAATTATACACCCCCCTATTGTCAAA
Organism: Striga asiatica; assembly: GCA_008636005.1. Classification (NCBI taxonomy): domain Eukaryota; kingdom Viridiplantae; phylum Streptophyta; class Magnoliopsida; order Lamiales; family Orobanchaceae; genus Striga; species Striga asiatica. The sequence continues at coordinate 5,299,847 of BKCP01000001.1, forward strand.
TCAACTTTTTTATTTTTTTAGTGACATGACTCACACTTCCAATTATACACCTCCCCTATTGTCACATCATCTTTTTATTTATTTTTTAATGATATGACCCACAAATTACCAATTATACACCCCCCCTATTGTCATATCATATTTTTTCTATGCTTTCATTATTATACAACAATTTTTGTATGACAACAATTTTTGTATGACAACCATTTTCTATGATGCTTTCATATTTTTTCTATGCTTTCATTATTATACACCCCTTTATATTCTATATATAGCCTTCAATATATGAGCTCAAATATGCACACTCCTAAAAATTTCATAAATTTCATATACACATTACGGTTTTATATATATCATTTATTTGAAGATGTCAAGATCCGATGACTTTGTTATTGATAACACGGCAGAATTTACCGTTGAAGAGGTACTTTTGTTAATAATTTTATAAATATATTTTATATTTACAGTAATAGAATTTTTAATATTAAATGACTATGCTAATTTTTTTTT
>BKCP01000001.1:5300713-5347916 GCA_008636005.1 Striga asiatica
TTAAAAAAAATATTTACGGAACTAGAGCGACTTGACACTGTAGTTGAAATTACTGCTGAAACTTGCGGGTGTCAACTTCGTACAAGTTGTGGGTTACCATGTGCGCACGAACTTAACTTCTATATGAAAGAAGACTTGTTTATTCCATTACAAGAAATTGATGTCTTCTGGAGGACTTTAGATATTCCTGACCCTACAGTAGAGGAGGAGGATGATGTAACTTGTGATGCTGAGCTTGAAAGGTTCAAAAAAGGTTTTGCAGATCAGCCAAAGTCAGGGAAGGTCTCATTTTTGAGAAAACTTAGGGGGATTTTTGAACCATCGACCTATATTGTTGGTGAACCTTCTGTTCACAAAAATATCCGTGGTCGTCCAAGTTCAAAATCCAGCAAGGACAAACAAGTGTTGCCTAATGAAAGTCGTAGACATAGTTGTTCATCGTATAGACCAGCCGTTCAGTCTGAATTGAACGAGCCACCACGACACAGTGAATATGTCTACCGCGATCTGCCACCCAAGGTTGATCCACCACAGTGTAGCTCATATATGCCTTTTTCTTTTGATTTGAATGATCTGCCACCTATGTCCGAGCAGAACTTTGTTTATCAAGACCCGGCACCATCAACTCAATATGGTTATGATCATTACGAACTGCCACAACAAAACGAATATTATTATCAGCAGCCAATAATGGAGGTATTGTTATTTTATACTTTATTTTTTTATAAAAAGATACAATCTAGTTGTCAATTAAAATTTCTTTTATCTTATATTTTTTTTTAGGAACCGACACGGTATACACATCCACTGATTCATGAAATTCCATCTTTCTTTCAACCATATGTCATCGGGATTGAAGATGTTGAAGGCGATGGAAATTGTGGTTTTCGGTCAGTAGCTGTTGCTATTGGTCGAGATCAACATGATTGGCCATCGATTCGTCATGAATTATTGCAGGAATTGCATACCAATAAAAAACACTATAAAATTTTTTTTGGTGATTATTATAAGGTTGTGGAACACTCCTTCAAATTTCAAGGCATTGGATTTGCACCGATTGAGCATTGGATAAAAATGCCCGAAACTGGTCTCGTGATCGCGAACAAGTACAACTGCATTTTTTATTTTTTAACAGATGCAGGTAGTTACACATTCTTTCCGCTTTGGACAAGTCCACAAGCTCCAGAACTAAATCAATCCATAGCAATTGCATTTGTTCATGGAAATCATTTTGTGAAAGTGGATTTGCAAAATGGACATCCAATGCCCAAAGTTTCTCCGTATAAAAGTGTCTGTATGAAAGAATGGAGACAAATGTATAAGGATCGTCTACAATTGTAATAATACAAAAAAAAAATGTATTTATTTATAATATTGGTCAAATCATGCCTTTATTTTTATTTATTTTAAAAATAATTGTTAAATCATGTAATGATTTTGAAATCATTTAATAACTAATAGTCAAATCATATAATAATTTAAAAGTCACATCACGTAATGATTTAGTAATGATTAAAGTAATTAAAGGATAATTAGAGAGGGGTGTACAATTAGAAATTTAGGGGGTGTACATATAGACACCCCCTTTTTAAATTCAAAATAAAAAAAGTCAACTTCATAGATTTACTGTCAAACATTGCGGCTAACATGATTTTCATTCAATTTGTCAAATATTGGGTCAACATTGCAAATTCTCATGCCAGATATTAACCCAACCTTAATGGGTCCAATATTTTGATCAAATATAGCTTACAATACACACGGAAAGTAAATAAATAATGAATATAGATTCTGTACATAATTTGGACAAGTACAATAAAAAAATCTTTAAAGATCTTTGAAATTTCCTTTGTCATCCTGCAACCAAATCTACAATAATCATAAATAATTTGAATAAATTAAATGGTTGAGTTGTCTTAAATAAAATCGGATGATTTAGTTGATTTATTTGTGCATACATACAACTTTGCAATATACAAAATAATTAAATTGCTTCATTTATTTGTGCATACATATCACTTTCCTAATAAATTGTTGTTTTCTAAACAAAAACATAAAAAACACGTGTGGATTGAAAATTAAACATATATAACAAATTAATTTGGCAATCAACAATATCCACTAATAGTTACATTTGCATACAACAGATTATTTTAAAATTACCAAAATCGGCATAGATGTACTAAAAAAAATTGTTGAAAAAGTAACGCAATATTCAGATATCTAATTTCCAAATATTGGGGCTTCTTTCCCTTTCCAATTATCTATAGAGAATATAAAAACAGTGTTTCCAATTATCTAATTTTATGAAGTTTACTTTACAATATGCAAACTATGTGTCTCACCTAATAATCGTTTCTAAATCCTTATTGTCTAGCATTTGCACGATTGAGTAGGCACACGATAAACAAGTATGAGGACAAATAATGGCGAAGAGCGTGCAAACCCAGACAAATGCAAGGTTATGATAATAAGAGATCAAGAATTTATTAACTGAAATTTATTAACTGAAATCCCATTGTGTAGTTGTATAATGTGCAACAAAATATAATATACAATTCTTGAGAATATTTATATTCTACTATTGACAAACACATATAGGAATATATAATTTATACATAAACAAATATTACTACTTAATCAATATACTGGCCTACAATATAAGTATATCGTATGATATCTGAAATATATTACATACTAGAATCTTTTCACTTTAGGCTCACATGGTCAAACGATTCCATTACCTTTAGCGAAATTGTAGATGCATGTGCCGCCAGAGGCGGAGCGAAAATTTACAAGCTACCCGGGCTACAAGTATAGCAAAATAATATGTATGAATATGATAAATATAATAGTTATTTAAGGTTCCCAAGAATCTTTTAATTTTTATTAGAATAACTTGACATAAATTGTTGGGGAAAAGTAAAATTAATTATCTAAACACATAAATAAAAACAATAACAGTAATATACTGACTTTGTTTTGAATTTTTTTCAATATACTGAATATAAATTTAGCACTGGTGTTAATAAGCAAGTAACTCTTAATATCACAAAACAATAATAGAATTAGAACGACAATAAAACATAAACAAAAAATAGTCACAATTTTCTCCAAGTAGAATACAAAATAAATTTTCAACCATCATTTTAAGTCGCAACGAGAAGGATGAAAATCCCACCAATTTGATATAGAAGATGATCATTTAAACTTAAAATAGGTCTATAATATAAATTCAAAGCAACTGCTCAATACATAATACATTAATTGATGTATTAGTGGAAAAACATGCTTAATTAATTTATTAACTAATTGAGATTTAGGATTGAATCTGAAAGTTTATCCCGGGCTAGAGCCCTCGTCAAGCAATACTTGGCTCCGCCCCTGTGTGCCGCTTTATAAGGATTGTTGCCTTAATTGTAGATCTGCTTTGTTGTAGTCGGATCTCAATTTTGATGGGCGTTTTCTCGGTTTCCGGCCTTTTGCCCTTCGATCTTTGTTGATTTTTAATCACATAAATGAAAATCCACACATGAACTGTGAGATAATAAGAGAACAAACGTAAATAAACAATCGAATTGGAACCTATAGAATTTTAAACATTTTTCACATGATTCCTGGAAAATAAATGGCAATTAACAACGAAAATGTCAATCACCGTCTATTTCCCTTTTATCTGTGTCGATTTAAAAAATCTAAAAAAATATGAAACAACAAAGAAGATTGCGATTTCAAAATATTACTCCCGAATTGGTAGTTTTCGGACATGAATAAGGCTACCGATTTCCTTTTTTTTTTTTGGAACAACAAAATCGGAAAGATTATAGTGTGAATTATTTTTAGAGAAGATAACACATGATATTTCGAAACAGAAAGAAGAACACAAGCAGGGCAGTTTTGTACAAACGAGAGTCATATAATGGTTTTATAAAACAAGCCTATTATACAATTTTTCGTACAATTCTGGCCGTCCGATTTCGTTGATTAATTTACAGTCATCAGATCATTATTTATCTAATAAATGGGCTTGGTAATTTATTACATAGTGGACCATTTTAGTCAAATTATTAATTGAAAATAAAATGGGCATTTTTCTCTACATTGTACATTTTGGCCCAATTTCAATAATAAATAATTTGTTGTTAATTAACCATGTATTTATAAACATAATTATAAATTAATTATTTTCATTTTAATATTTAATGTAAACTATTCTTAAAAAACAATAGTAAACTAATTTAATTATATTATGTTTATTTGTTTATTAGTTCCTAATATGATAATAAAATAAATAATTCATAAAAAAATGGTGTCAAATATTGTTTATAAATATTTTATTAGTATATTATATTTAGTTGTTAGATATGAACATATATAACTTAATTTAATAATACCTAATTATTATATAATAATACATATAACTAATCAATCATATTTTACTATGACTTAATTAAATATGTGTTTACTATAACTAATCAATCAGATTGTTAAATACTATACTTATATGTTTCTGTATAATAAATCAATAAAAAAATACTTTATACATTTTTTTTGAATACATGTTTGTTGATTTTATTACTTACAAAAATATGTATTTACAAATATAATAGATAAATTACTCTTTTCTAGGTACTGTGGCATCATCTTTGTGCAATGGATCTGTACTTTCTATTACGGACAATGTACAAGGAAATACACCATCAAGTATAAAATTTAAAAGGCCATTTTGAGATATTACAAATGGTAAGTGCTGCAAATCATTTCTGTTTCATTATTTTTTTCTGTTATGTAACAATATATTTTGTAATTATTCCAGCAGTACTTTGCTCGACAAGTACGTCTAAGGAGGTACATAATAGCTTCTACAGAGACGTTGATTTTAGCAATACAGTCCTTCTGATAGATCTCAACAACGATGATGATGAACTAACTATATTGCCTACTAAATCTCTCCAGAAAGAGAAGATGTTGCTTTCGGCTACTGTTTCTTTAAGTAAAGTAAGCCACTTAGATACAATTTGATTATATCTTATATTTGTTTACTGGTATGCACCGTATTGGTTTTGGGATGGAACCCGATTTGGGCTTAATCTGGACTTTCCTTGTTATGGTGCGCTTCATCTGTGTGAGACCGCACCCGTTTTTCCCTGTTTCTTACTGAAGATATGCTGACCAAAAGAATAATGAAATGTTCCTAATAGCGAGAATTTGCCAAATGTGGTTGATTTATGGGAAGAATGGGCAGAAAAAGTATTCTCATGTCAAAATTCCAAATTCGAGCAATGTTCATGATCATCCTATAATTTATGGATCAATACTTGGCCTAAATAGAATAGGCAATGATTTATAGTTTAATAAATTACTCAATTACTTAAGTTTTTTTTATTTGGATAGTTTATACAAAAATAAATTTATGTTAGTTAATGAAACAATATTAGTTATATAACTATACCGATTATTCACATAGATTTTTTAAATATATGATAAAATTTTATCAAAACATTTATTTTATGGAACCACACTATAGTCAAATAGAATTTCTGAATAAAAATTAAAAATGACACTTATTATGAATTGAATATAATGTAATTTATTATCAGTTACGTGCACCACACGGGTTGTGTGATACTTTTAAATAGACATATTTTATGTAATTTTGCACAATTTAAGTTTCATATAACATTTCCAATTAGTTTATATAAGTAAATTGTATTACATATTGATTCTACATTTTTAATTTATAAATATTATTTAATGAGAAATTTAATTTATAAATATTAACGAATATTTTTTACCCATGCATCGCACGGGATTCGTACTAGTTGTAGTATAAATGGGGGGAAAAAAATGGAGGAGAATTTGTACTAGTTGTAGTTTAAATGGGGAAAAAAGAAATAAAAATGGAGGAGAATTTGAAAAGAAAAACAATGGGGTGAGAGAGGCTCGAACTCTCGACCTCAGGATTTCTCGTAAAGCTATGAGACCTACGCGCTAGCCAACTGCACCACCACCCCTGTCGTGAATAGTGGCAAACATTAAAATATTTATCTTTAATAATAGCAAAATTACACAATAAGATTACCATTGGTCCATTCTGTCCAACTTCAACACGTACACGAAGCTAAAAAAAAAAGTAAGAAAATGAGACTAAAAGCATGCATTGGGGGAAAACAGAGAATTCATGTTAATTGCTCGTAATGAAATTTTATTATTTTAATATTGGGGGTTGTTAAATTAACTTCAAGGCCTCTTACGGCTCGGAAATCGACCCAGACAGGTCTCTGGGTTACCGGGTCACTAGTTCAACCGTCGAGTCACCGGGTCAATTGCTGAATTGGATAATTAAATTTAAAATTTTTTAAATTATATATAGAGTATTTTGTCATATAAATAATAATAAAAGTAACAAAATTACATGATTTGTATATAAAATTTGTACATTAAAGTGTTAATAATATGTATTTTATGATAAATATTTACCATATAAATATATACACATAAATTTATTTTTTAGAAACAAAAAATAAAAAAATAATAATAAAAATATATATAGGCTGGGTCACAGGTTGACCCAGCCGGGTCAATGCCCCGGTCGACCGGGTCAAGGCCGGGTTTGGGGATATAATGAAATAGAACTAGTACGTAACCCGTGCGATGCACGGGATGTAAAATTTGAAAGAATAATATAACCTCACGTGCATTAGGATCGAAATTGAAATCATTAAAATACATAGGAACATTGTTGAATCATAAAAAGTTCGGTAATAATCATATATTATTAAAAACCTCCTTGTACACAACATTATGAGTTTGATTATTTGGTAACTCCTCATTATCACAAACTAATATTTTCAAAAGAGACAAATCCTAAAAATCAAACTAATATTTTTGATGAACAAACTAATATTTTAGGATTGGTGAACAAACTAATATTTTAGGATTTCTAGGATTTGTCTCTTTTTGGTGAACAAACTAATATTTTAGGATTGGTTATATGAATAAGGCTACCTGTTTTTTGTGTTCTTTTCATTCATTTTCATTCAAACAATCCGATGACTTGTATAATGAAATCCGAATCTTAAGCCGAAATATTTAAAAAAAGAGTTTTTAAAAATTGAAAAGTCAAGGCAATCAGTTCAGATTAATTAAAGGTAAAAAAATATCCGCTCCTTGAAATAAAGACGTGTGCTATCATTAACCAAATATCCGGTTATTGATATAGAGTGGTTACCAAAAAATAGAACGCGATAAGGACGCTTCATTAAAATATCAATGGGGTAAGGTCATAACAGATCGCTATACATTTTAACGATAAAAGCTCAGATGGAATAATTTATGATAATTATGTCGTAATTAATGAATTAATTAGATGTGTGAAAATGAGAAGTATGAAAAGGGCATAATTAATGAGAAGTGTGAAAAGAACATAATTAATGAGAAGTGTGAAAAGGACAAAAACTTACCAGTTTTGGAAAATATTTAATGCAAATCCGACATTGACCATAATTTGACCTACTATTTTGGATAAATGTTAATTCTTATTATATAAGTATAGATATTATATTTGATTTTTAATGCAGAAAATATAACTTTACTTTGTTTTTTTTTTTTTCATTATATAAACCTCAATTACTTATTTTATCATAAAATTCATGGACATATTACATTTTTTCTTTAATTTTTTCAAAAATATAATAACACTAATTTTGATATATAATGTGAACGTTTATTATACATCAAATTTAGTTATAAAAATTTGAGAGTGAAAGTGGACTGATCCTCATGTGACATTTCATCTTAAACTCTACTATTACGTACCCCGTGCGATAACGAGAGAGATATTAAATGAATTATTTTCACAGGCTCTGTCCGTTTAAGTCTGAGAAGGATTATTATCCATTTTCCACCTATTTTAATCACCGTTAAGTCTCGCTTAAGTCTGAAAAGAGTTATCATCTATTTTCCACCTCTTTTAATCACCGTTAAGTCTAAAAAAATAGGGTTGTAATCTATTTTTCACATCTTTTAATCAAATGTTATTTTATTAGTCAGAACATTAAACGTGAGCATGTTAGGGCTAACTTGTAAAATAATTAATATATTATCCCACTAACAGATTTATACTAATATAAATTTAATTTTGTTATATATACTTATTCCTTGATATATGAGAAAATAACAATTTTACTTATTCTTATTCACTATATAATAGTTAATTATTAAACTCTGTTGCCATATAATGTCATTATTATTTATAAAGTTATACAAGTTACACGTCTTCTTGTTCTTTTTATTTTATGTAATGAAATATATTTAATACACGTTGATATTATTTATATAAGTAATCAATTTAAAATATGTAAATAAATTTAAAATTAAATAGTGTATAAATAATGTACAAATATACACATATATTTTTTTAGAATTTAATTTTGTATACTAATTAAACAACTTTGATTTAAGAAAAGCCATGAACTCAATCTATTCTAATATCAATATTTTTCTAATTTGCATTGTAATGATTATTCTTGTTATATATATAGATTAGAATTTTTGCGACACCAATCAAACTAAATATCACAACAACCAAGTAACAATTATGAAAAAACCCATAACACAACAACTATCAATTAATTTTGGTAATAGAAAAATTACATACGTATATATAAAAATATGAGGATTCTATATTTCTATTAACTGATGTATACATCACGTGTGTATTTTGTTAAGGTATATTGGAATGTTCAATTTCATATCATGATAACGATCAGTCTTAAAAAATCGAAAATCTTATTGAAATGCCATATTTTTCTGTTAAAAAAAATGTTCCCATAAAAAATAATTATATCATAGAAAATTCATTGTATAATTGAACAAATTTCTATAATGAAGCATGATTTTCTGTACAAAAATGAGCAACAACTTCCACATTTTAAGGAAATCAATTAATGTTGGTCCGTTTTTGCTAAGAAAATAATAAATAGATAAATTGTAATTAATTAAAAGTAATTAATGATGAGATAATCTGACCATATCTGTTTTTGAAAATCGCAACAGAAAAACAAATATTAAATAAAACTGTATAATACGGAAATAGTAATGACAATAAATGTTGTTGACTTTTCTAGCTACTAAATTTGATAAATAAGACTCCCTTTAATATAAGTATAGATTTGCCACGTCCTATATGTTTATCTCAATTCTCAAAAAAAGTATGAAAAATTATGATGAAGCAGTTATTATTACATAATTTACAGAAACAACGAAAAGCGATAACATTAATATATTAAATATATCATGAAATGAAAGCAAACTAATTATTTTTTATTTGAGCAAAAATAAATGATTGAGGTTGATTTGGAAATAAATGACTGAGCATTTAGTCTATCATGCAAGATAACGAGGATCTTTAGTACTGCTTCTGAAAGGCAATATTCTCTATTGCTGACTCGTCGATCAAAAATTAATTTAATGAAAAATTGTTCTAACAATCTATCATTATATTAAAAGATTAATCATTTAACACTTTTAGCAAGTTTTTCCCGCCAAATACATTTAATGTCTCCTAAAAATAGAGCAGCATTAAATGTTGCCCTTAAATCATGGCAGTTGTTAATTTAGTTTGGAGAAAATCGTGGTAACTAAAACAAACAACATTAATTACGACTGATTTAATATTTAAATAGTAAACAAATGTTACTTTTTTATAACTGATTTAAATTTACGTCTGTTTAAAATAAAAAACTATTTTTGTAATTTCAACAAATTTGTACTTTTTAATGTACGGCTGATTTAAAATTAAGAATTTACTTTTGTATTTTCACAAAAAATCGTATAAAGAAGTATGGCTAGAATAATAATAAAAAATTAATTTGTTAAACCATATTTTGCACTCATAGATACGAATTCTCATCAAATTCAAGATAAAAATTGTGAAGAATGTATATATATGTGGACTGATTGAAGATATATGATTCCTTAAATTAAGGAATTTTTTCCGGTAAAAAAAAAAATATAAACTTTAAATATAGATTTTATTAGTAGTGTATACCAAAGAATATTGTTACATTTAAAATTCTTATGAAGAAGAATTCTATTAATTTTCAAATTCAACATCCCATAAAAATAATATAATACACATTTACATTCTATGAAACAATATTTAAAACCCACCGTTCAACATGCATAAAATGTAATATTACCTAACATGAATAATTTTAACTTTCTAAAATCAGTACACAATTTGCTCGGTATGTACTAATAGTCTAATAGTTAAGAGTTAATATTTGCTATGACATCTATTGGTTGGAAAGAATTTCATTTTGTATGGAATTCGAAATGAAAAAACATATTCTGAAAATCAAATCTGGTTTACAGATCGATTTCTTAATGACCTTAAATTATGCAAATATATTGTTTCAGTTTTTAGGATTCTTTTTTATGATCTCAGTCTTTGCATTATATGAAATCTATACTTATATAAAAAGTCATCATATTTACTAGAAATAGTAGGCAGAAAAGCCAAAGGTAATTAATGCTTGCTGGAAATAGAATAATGATATTAATTATAAATTTGTTTTGGTATTTATAGGCTTGACATTAAAGATTTGTTATGGGATAAAAATCAGAACCGGTTTTTTTACCTTTGCTAGAAAAGTCAAAGGTAAGTATAGATTTGTTTTATCCAATGGCATCGTTTTAGTTAAGAAAATCCCATCAAATCAGTTTTATATGTCAAGCCTATGAATAAAGATTTAATCGGTCAAAATTAAATCCTTATCTTACGTCACCCATAAATAAAGTAGATGTCAAGCCTAAATTGAAGGGTTTAGTTGTCTATTGTAGATTGAAAATTCCTTCTTATCTTTTTACAAAAAATCTTATTATTATTGTATGGAAAATCAAACTCATAATGTTGTCGAATACTATCTTATTGTATAATTTTCCTGCGTATTATAAAACTTTTATTGAATATTGCATTTTATAATATAGTATTCCTCAAATAAATATATCCCGTGCCACGCACGGGTCACATACTATATATATCCCGTACATTTTTCTGTATTCATGTATATAATTATAAGTCTGGATAAATAGCCTTAAAATTGTGCACCCCGTGCATCGCACGGGCTCTGTACTAGTTTTGTCTTAGAAATCTAATCAATTCTCTTAAGGAGTGTATATTGGTTTTGAATATATGAAGATCTTTTAAAATTTCATAAATCTTGGTGTATTTAATTTAAACTTTTTAACATTTTTTAAAGTATCAAGGTATTCAATTGAGATTTAAAAAAGTCTTACAAAATTCTAGATATCCCCCCTATATATTAATTCAGAACATGCTGAGCCTATGTGGCAGGCTCGCATGTTTCGGAATCCTATGTGACAAAATTACATGCTTCGTTATTAGGTTTGGGTAGATTTAATTTACTTCTAATCCAAAAATATTTAGGTTCGGATGATCTTAAAATATGTTGATTATTTATGGTAGGGGTGAGCACGGTCCGGGACGGTCCTAGATTTGACCTATCCGTATACTGATCCCACTCTTATGAATCCGTCCATGAACGGTTCGGGGTGAGACACCGTCCCCACCCATGTAATACATGGGTGTTGTACTAGTTTAACTTATTTGTGACTGGAATTTTGTTAAGACTTTTTAAGTTGCTGGGATTTCAAAAGAAAAAAAAGAACATATATGAAATATCACCCTAGATCTCACCTCCAAACTTAAGATTTCATTGGATTCCTCATAAATACAAAAATTTTAAAAAGTATCAAATATCATAAAGTCCTAAAATGTCACTCAAAATCTCAAATAAATAGTTTTTCCAAAATTTTTACCCGCATTGTACAAGGGAACTACAGATTTCGAAAATTTATTAGTTTTGAAAGTGAGATATATAATACGATACTTAAGTGTGATTAGATATAGACTATTAATTTTGAAACAATTTCAATTGATTAGGTAAAGTGATTTATATGGTTGAGAAATATTATTATGATTAGATATAGACTATTAATTTTGAAACAATTTCAATTGATTAGATAAAAAGTGATTTATATGGTTGAGAAATATTATTATGTGGAAGATTAATGAACTAATTTTGAATTTGTAAATAGATGTGAGATAAAATATAATTATTAAAATTGATATGACATAAAAGTAATACTATACTAATTGTAAAAGATTGACAGTTAAGAATATGTGAGTGAGTGAATAGTTAATTTTGTTATAAAATGTGTAGTAATGGTTAGTTTTATAACACGTCCAGTCATGATGGACTAACAGTACTTTGCATTTTATAAATTAGTGGAAAGTGAAAAAAATGCAATTTGTATAGCATATAAGTTAACATGATTAGATATTAATTGGTCTCACTAAGGTACAAAACATTGGATAAGAAAGGTGATGGGATTTCGCTGACAAAAATAGATTAGGGGAAAAAGGCATGATTTTAGGGGTATATGAAGAATCTGTGTCATAATGATGTCATTGCTGACTTGCACATAATATATACAACCTGCATGCATGCAGCAATCTTATAAAATTTCATAAAAATTGTTAGGTAAAAATAAATTTTACGATCTTTTACAATAATTTTATTTTAGTGCAATTTAAAATTAGTAAATACATAATTTGAAGTTTTGAATGCATAATATTTAAAAAAAAAATTGCAAAAGTGAAAATCGTGAATAGTACAAATCACATTTTTTTTTTTCTTAATTGTTACCCTAAAAATTAAGAACTGTTTTATGCAGCACGCCTAAAATTAAAGAAAAGAAAATTAATTATTCTCTTTAGTACTACATTTTCAATGGAGAAGAGGTTATATTGTCTCATGGGTCCCAAGCCCAATTCCATTTCCTTCTTTGCCAGCTGATATCTTGTTACTTTTAGTTGAGAAGTCAGATCGAGTTGAGACCATTCGATTATGTGTCTGTATATACATTTTTTCTTTTTTGGTGTGTGTACATACTTTGATTTAGAAATCACTGGTTGTTGATGATTGATATGATATGTGACATTAACGTCTACTTCATGTTATAGACATTGTTTAATATGCGTTTATAAATAATTACATTGTTTATACAATAATTAGCGAGGGTTGCAATAGTACATACTCCATCTGTTTCTTTTTAGATATCGTTTAGTTTAAAACTTCTAAATTACGATTTTAATGGATTGTGTAATTATCGTATATATTAATCCTCTTAAATTTAGTGTTTGAATTATTAATGGGTCTTTTTTAAAGATAATGATAAAAGAGAAAGTTTTTAGATGATTCTGTTAAGATTTGTTAAAGAGGATAAAATTTAAGAATGAATAAAATATTTTCGACGACAATTAATTTGCAAAAAAATTGACATCCTACAACGATATGTATAAAAAAACAGAGGGAGTATAAAATAAAGGAACACCGCCCCTCTTTATACTACCTATCGTCTCTGACATTTNGCGCTCGGCGGCGGTCAACCGGCCTAGTCGGTCAACCGCCAGTGCGGCCGGCCTTTTTTTTTTGGATTAAATTTTTATTTGAATAATGTATATTAATGATTAACTTTTATTTGTTATTGTGTTACTGAAATATGAATTTTGTTTTCTATTCACAATTGTCCAAACAAAAATGAAGCAATCTTGATTCTTGAACCCGTGGCCACCTTAATGCCTCGTTAATTGCATGCTTCTCAAGTTGGTCAACTTAAAAAGGAGAAAAGAACCAAAGCTTTTGCTACAAATTTGGTATCTACAATAATTTTTCCACTAGTGGAGCAATTTCACATTAACTCTCCAAGTCTTTGAACCATAACTTTTAGTTGAGAGATAAGTAAAGTCAATGCAATTTTTTATTATTGACAAGAAAACATCATAAACCCTTACAAACCATAAGTATTTGTGAGGGAAAATTGTTTAAAAATCAGTACAATAAACTGTTCAACAGTATAGATTGGGTGGTGTCTGGAGATAAGCATTCCTTTGTTGGAGAATTACATTTACTTCCAATATGGTAAATAGATTTCTAATTTAAAATCTACAATTCTTTAAAACAAATTAAAGAATGAACAACTGCAATTTCATTTAATAATTTTAGTACCTTTGGCTTTGCCATCTTTACGTTAGAACACACATAAAGGCAAAATAGCATGAAATTGTACGAACTTTCTTAATTCTTATTCTTTATACATTCAAAATATTAAATACCCATGTCGGATACGATTATATTCATTTGTCCTAGTCTACGACTTTTTTCGTGATGCTTACATTTTTTTAACTAGTTTAATACATTCCCACGTACATGATTCAGTTATGAAAATAGTTAACACAACAATTAATAACCTCGATACAATTTTAATAATTTTCAAAAAAGCTCCATTATTGTGAACATATTCAAGTGAAAATGATGTACGAATATATCTATCATGAAATCAAATGCTAATTACTAGTAGTTGATATTGTGTACATGCACATATATAACTTGTATAATATTATATATTATGTGTATATATAATATTAAATTTAGAAACTAGATAATATATATATATATATATATATATATATCATATTTTATAAATTTTATCACTAATAAATAAACATTATAAATATAAATTATTTAATTATGCACATGAACCTCTATATTGGTTGCATAAATTTATATTCTTGTATCATACTAAATTCTTTTAGCTAGTGTCAAAATGAGCTAAGAGGAACATTAAACTCAAGAAAAGCAAAAGAGACATTATGCTGCAAAAGGATTTCTTCATTAATTCTCGTGTAACTACAATGGCAGACTCATACATATATATAGCTATCTTCCAACACACTTAGGTTAAAGCAAAATTCCTATTTCTATCTAAAGGGGAAAAAGCCAACTGGTACAATAAGGGTAAAACGGCTCTCCCTCTTCCTCACAGCTGCATGCTTGTCTTCATGCACACGTCATGAGGTGATCCAATGGCTGCCAGCTTTCTCTTTATCTGATTATGATCTAAGGGCTGAGATGATGACACATTACATAAAGTTTGTGAGTCTTCTTTGTTCCTGCCATCATCATCTTGATCAAGGGTCAAGATTGAAGCTGAGGTGTGATGTTGATTTCCAACATTCCCCCTCAATTCGAACCCAGGCTTCTGAAGAATATTTAACTTATCTCTAATCCTGGTGAAGAATTGCATACTCAATGGTTTAGTAAAAATATCTGCCACCTGATCAATGGATGGTACATGTTGAACCTGCAAACTCCCACATGCTATCTGCTGCCTAACAAAGTGTATGTCAATTTCAATGTGTTTTGTCCTAGCATGTTGGACAGGATTAGAAGCCAGTGCAATTGTGCTCATGTTATCAACCCAAACACAGGCTGGTCTTTTAGGCAAAATGTTCAACTCCTTCATCAAAGACTGAAGCCACATAATTTCTGCTGTAAGATGAGCAAGACTCCTATATTCTGATTCAGTAGAGGACCTTGACACACTGCTTTGCTTTTTGGACTTCCATGAAACAAGATTCTCTCCTAGGAATACACAGAAACCAGTGGTTGACTTCCTATCATCCAAATCACTTGCCCAATCCGAGTCAGAGAAACCTATGATGTTGAGATGACTAGATTTATTGATTTGTAATCCAAGATCCAAAGTTCCACTGAGGTACCTAAGTATCCTCTTTACTGCCTTCCAATGATCATCAAGAGGAGCTGACATGAACTGACTGACTTTATTTACACTAAAGGTAATCTCAGGTCTTGTGATTGTTACATACTGAAGACCTCCAACAATGCTTCTGTAGAGAGTAGTGTGGGCAATAGGGTTACCTTTGGACTTAGACAAATGCAGTGATGAAATCATAGGAGTTGCTGTCCCTTTAGCACCTGCCATGTTGGCTCTATTGAGAAGCTCCTTGATATAACTTCCTTGATTTAAATGTAGGCCTGAAGATGTTCTTGTGACCTCAATACCAAGGAAATGTTGTATTGACCCAAGATCTTTGAGAGAGAAAAACTTGCTAAGATGTTTGATGACATTGTTCATTTCAACTTCTGAGTTTCCAGTTATGAGAATGTCATCTACATAGACAAGTAGATAAGTGCAAGCATGAGATTGAATTTTTAAGAACAAGGAACTGTCTGACTTAGTGTC
Organism: Striga asiatica; assembly: GCA_008636005.1. Lineage (NCBI taxonomy): Eukaryota > Viridiplantae > Streptophyta > Magnoliopsida > Lamiales > Orobanchaceae > Striga > Striga asiatica. The sequence continues at coordinate 5,316,848 of BKCP01000001.1, forward strand.
TGCAAAACCCAGCTGAAATAGAACATTCTTCATTGTGTCAAACCAGGCCCTAGAAGCCTGTTTCAAACCATAAAGAGATTTGGAAAGTTTGCACACCATGTGTTCATTCCCTTGCTCAAAACCAACTGGCTGTCTCATGTAGATATCCTCAGTCAAAGTTCCATGAAGAAAGGCATTATTGATGTCCAAATGCCTCACCTGCCAGGAGTAAGTAACAGCTAGTGATAGGATAACTCTGATAGTGATAGGCTTAACAACAGGACTGAAGGTTTCAAAGAAATCTATCCCAGCTGATTGAGAGAAGCCCTGAGCAACAAGCCTTGCTTTTAGCCTTGAAATGTTGCCATCTGCATCCTTTTTAACTTTGAAGACCCATTTGCACCCAATCAGGTTTTTACCTTTTGGTAGTGTAGTTAAGGTCCATGTACCATTGGATAACAAGGCTTGATATTCTTCTTGCATGGCAGCTTTCCATTGAGGAGATTGAAGTGCAGCTGTGATGGTGGTAGGTTCACTGACCTCAGCCTTTTGAAGAGCATAAAGCTTTGGTCTGTATATACCTGCTTTAGATCTAGTAACCATGTGGTGAGTAGGATGAGGAACATCAATATGAGCAGACAAATCATGTGAAACAGGTGATGCATTTCTCAAAGTTGGTAACTGGACAAAAATTGGTACAGTAGAATTAGTGTGAGGTGAGTGAGAAGAGTGTGCAGTAGTGGTTGGTGTATGAGATATAGAAGAAGGAGTCTGAGGTGAATGGAAGTTATGAGGAGAAGAGGGTTGATGAAAAGTTTTCTGGGAGTCAATGAAAACAATAGGTGGTGGTGAGGTGCTGAAATGACTAGAGGTCATTGGTTGAGATTGTAAGACTGCTTTATCAAGATAAGGGAACTTTGTCTCATCAAAAATTACATCTCTGGACAGAATGATTCTTCCATCTGGGAGAAAAACTTTATAGCCTTTGTATTGGTTGCTATAACCAATAAATGTACCTGCCATAGATCTATACTGCAGCTTATGTTTATTAAAGGGTCGAAGGACAGGAAAAGCTAAACAGCCAAAGATTTTGAGCCTTTTGTAATCAGGTTTATAATTGTAAAGGGTTTCAACTGGGGATTTATAGTTAAGGCTTTTAGTGGGAAGTCTGTTAATTATGTACACTGCAGATATAAAAGCATCATCCCAAAATGAAGGAGGTAAACCACTCTGAGCAAGAAAGGAAAGGCCAGTTTCAACAATATGCCTATGCTTCCTTTCAGCAACTCCATTTTGCTGTGGAGTATAGGGACAAGAAACTCTGTGGATGATACCATTTTCTTGAAGGTAACTAGTCAAGGCTCTATACTCACCTCCCCAATCAGTTTGAAGGATTTTGAGAGTGGTGTTCAATTGGTTTTCAGCAAGAGTTTTAAAATGGAGAAAGGCTTGTTTCACTTCTGATTTCTGTTTGAGCAGATATATCCAAGTGTGTTTGCTGAATCGATCAATGAAAGACACATAATAATGAAAACCATTTCTTGACTTAATAGGTGCAGGTCCCCACAAGTCTGAGTGAACAAGCTCAAGAGGTGTGTTATAAGCAGTTTCAGAATTAGCAAAAGGCAATCTGTGAATTTTAGATAAAGCACAAGAAGAACAAACAGCATCTCTTTTCATTTCATAAGGAAGATTACAACTTCTGAGAGCTTTAAGAACTACATCATAACTGGAATGTCCTAATCTTTGATGCCAAACATCTAAACTAGGAACATTCTTTAGGGAAATAGATAAAGCTGCATATTTAAAAGGTTGACTAAAGCTTCTAGTGGATTGATCTGATTTGTTCTTATTTCTGGTAGGTTGAAGCTTGAACTGATAAAGGCCATCTCTAAGAACTCCCTTGAGCAAAATGTCCTGAGTTACTTGATCCTTGACAAGTCAAAACAAAGGATGAAATTCAAAAAACACATTATTATCATGTGCAAACTGAGATACACTAATGAGATTTTTAGTAACTGAGGGTATGTGAAGAAGGTTTTTGAGAATGAAAGCTTTGGAATGAGTTTTAAGGTGACTGTTACCATAATGAGAAATGCACAAACCTGCTCCATTTGCCATCTGAACTTTGTTGTTTCCCAGGTATTCTGTGGGTGCTTGAATGATGCTGAGGTCATTTGACACATGGTTTGATGCTCCTGTGTCAGGGTACCAATTCATTTCAGAGGTCAGATCTTGGACTGAGGCAGTGGAGCTAGGAGCTTGCATCACATTGAGAACAGGATGGTGTTGCTGCCTCATCATGTTTCCTTGACTAGCACTTTGCTGAGTTTGATCATGGTTAGAGCCATAATTATGGTCAAACCTATACCAGCATCTATCAGCTGTGTGACCTCCAACATGGCACACTTGACAAGTTGGTTTGTTTGAGCCATATCTTCCTCCTCTTCCTCTATAGCCACCTCTGCCATTTCTGTTTCCTCTTCCTCGAAAGTTTTGGTTATTACCTCTGAAGTTGGTGAACCTTCCTTGTGGAGATTGTGTCATAGCATTGACAGTGGGTTGAGAGCCTTCATTGTTGAAGGTGAGTCCTTGAGTGGCTTCAAGCCTTGACTCATAGCTGAGAAGTAAGGCCTCCACATCTCCTTTTGCAAAAGCTTCTGGCCTGGAAGTAACATTTACCATTACTGGATTATATTCTGAGCCCAATCCAGCTAGGATAAGAAGGATCTGATCTGAAGAAGACACCACATTTCCAGTAGAAGCTAGAACATCAAAGCATGACTTCATCTTGTTGAGATACTCTCTCATGGAACTCCCTCCTTTCTTTAGGGTTTGAAGTTGCAGCTTGTACTGCATTTGTTTTGCCAAGGATTGGCTTGAGAAGTTGGTTTCGAGGGATTTCCAGATCTCATAAGATGAGTTTAGACCAACTGTGAGGATAAGAATACTCTCTGAAAGAGATGAAAGAAGCCATGAGGCCAAAAGCTGATCTTGCCTTGTCCACCTTAAGAAATCCGGGTTCACAATCTCTTGGTTGCTGTCATTGACAATGAATTTTGAAGGAGCTTCATTTTCTCCTGTGATGTACCCTTCAAGGCCATAGCCTCTGATGGTGGTGAAGACTTGTTGTTTTCAGATGAGATAATTTTTCTCATCAAGTTTGGTTGTAACCAGCTGATTCTGAGGTTGTATTATTTGGATCTGAGGATTCTGGCCATTTGATTCACTTGTTCTGTTGTCAGATTCGAAATCTGAATGCTGTGACATATTGGCTGGAAATATGGATGTGTGTGGCTAAGGAAAAAAGAGGTTATGGCTCAGAGACAGGTCATACCTGCTCTGATACCATGTCAAAATGAGCTAAGAGGAACATTAAACTCAAAAAAAGCAAAAGAGACATTATGCTGCAAAAGGATTTCTTCATTAATTCTCGTGTAACTACAATGGCAGACTCATACATATATATAGCTATCTTCCAACACACTTAGGTTAAAGCAAAATTCCTATTTCTATCTAAAGGGGAAAAAGCCAACTGGTACAATAAGGGTAAAACGGCTCTCCCTCTTCCTCACAGCTGCATGCTTGTCTTCATGCACACGTCATGAGGTGATCCAATGGCTGCCAGCTTTCTCTTTATCTGATTATGATCTAAGGGCTGAGATGATGACACATTACATAAAGTTTGTGAGTCTTCTTTGTTCCTGCCATCATCATCTTGATCAAGGGTCAAGATTGAAGCTGAGGTGTGATGTTGATTTCCAACAGCTAGTAACATACTAACATGGGCATCTACTATCCAATCAAATATCGTTTATATAAATTCAGTTTCTTGTATCATTTTGGACTGAAATTTAAAATGAGAGTTGAGAAATTGATTTCTTGTAGCCCAAACTAGGGCTGCAAACGAGTTGAGCGGCTCACGAGCCGCTCGCGAGCGCTCGAGTCAAAGCTCGACTGGAGCTCTAGTTTGACTGAACTCGAGTCGAGCGGCTCGAGACGAACTCGAGCCCATATTTTGCATTGTCGAGCGACTCAAATTACTAAAATACTCCTTCTATATATATTTAAATAGTATAACACAAATGTTTAATGGTAATTTCACTTAACAAATTTTGAGTCGAACTCGAGCCGAGCTCGAGCATTTGATTGTGAGTCGAGCTCGAGCTCGAGCTCATGCAACTAAAAAAAAAATTCAATCCCGTCGATAAGGTTAATGCTCGATTCGGCTCAGCTCGTTTGCAGCCCTAGTCAAAACTAAAGGAAATAAAATAAAAAAAATTCCATTTTTAAAAGGACATAATTATTCATGTTGTCTTGTCCTCAAAAGTTGGAAATCAATCACAACTGATTCTTTGTGGGAATTCAGAAAAAAGAGTTTTAATCATACACTCAATGATTTCACTGCAATTTCCACTTCATTGACTTATGAGCTTAAATTGGCTATGGGATAAGATGAAATTTTATAAATGCATATGAGAGTTGGTGTCCTTTTGCAGACATAATTTGGAAACTTGTCTTAAAGGGTTTGGTTTAAGTAATGTCACCCACATTTTCCCAACTCATTTGACGTTTCTCTTTTATTTTGGTCCTTAATATGTAGGTTGCGTGTGCACTCAACAAATTAATCATTTATGGTCATAGAAGGATATTTTTCACTATATATATTTCAATGTCAATTATGGAATGTAATATTTGTTATTAATTAGGTAAGAGGGGAAATTTTAATCACACACGCATGCACTATATGAGATTGAATTAAGGTGATACGGGAAATAAATTTTATTCGATTTTGACATGTCATAATAGTTTTTTTTTTTGTTTTTTTCTAATTTAAAATTCAACTTAATTTTAATCTAGTTTAACTTTAATACTTTTATCAATATAAATAAATACTATCAATCAACTAAATAATATCAATCATCCTCACTTATTATATACAACATTAATAATGTTAAAACACACATGTGTGTGGGAACCCCATGTATATATATATATATCGTAATCAGAAGGGCCCCCAAGAAGTAGCCATGGCGGGGACAACACCTTATTTTGCGCATTAACTTGCTGGACAGAATATGGTGCTTTGCTTTTTCCCTAATTCTTCATCTTTCTTTTATAGGACAGAAAATTTCTTCACATTATTAGTATTCGTAATTTTTAGTGGACAAATCATTCAACTAAAATTTTCCCGTCCCAATAATAATTAAATTAATTTGCTAATATAACACACATATAAGAATTCATAATTTCTTATTCTTATATGTTATATCTTTTTGGTAGTATTTTTTTGTTTGGGAAATATTAAGGATTCTTTTACGGGAAAAAAAAAAGAAGACAAGTGGTGGACAAAAAAAGAAAAAGAAAAAAGGGAGTGGACAAGAATCAAAAGCCCGTATTTGCTGAATACGGCTTTTGATTTTTTTATTTGTAAAACGTATTCCGTGAATACGGTTTCCTTTGTAAAAAAAATGTAAAAAACGTATTCCTTAAATACGTTTTTTAATTAAATTACACAGAAAACGTATTTACAAAATACGTGCTTTCTATGTTGGTCCACTCCCCCCTTTTTTTTTTTTTTTTTGTCCACTTATTATTTTTTTATTTTTAAATATATAAACTGCCCAAATATTAAGTATATATATTGAGATCTAGTCGGTCAAAGATATTAATTACTTTCCGCGCTCGACTTTACAAGAGGAGATATAATAAAACAGCTTTTTGTGATTCTTGTACCTTGAACCCCAGCAGCCGGAAAAAGTAAATAAAATAAAAATGAAAAATTGATTTTATGAATAAAAAAATTACCAAAACAACAAGAGAGAAAGGCCCCAAGTCAAAGATTTATAAAAATCTTTGGTTTTATTTGGATTTTTTGATTTGGTTTAGTTAATTTTGAAAAAGAAGGTATGGTTAGTTGTTAGTGGATATATTTAAATAATATTTAAAATAAAATAATTAAAATTGATTTGATCCGATGACGGGCATGGCCAGTGCCGGTGGCGTTATTCGGGATCACTATGGCAATTGGGTGCATGGTCTTGTGTTTATTATTACATAACACAGTCTAATCACAAAAGAGTTAACGACCCATTAGCTTTGGATAAAATACAACATGCATGATGGAATTTCTAGTTTACAAATTCTAATAGCAAAATATAGTAATAACTAATATGTTCGGACAAACCAAGAAATTGGGCGAGGACTTCTGATAAAAATTACATCTATAGAAGTTAATTAATGTCTATTTTTCTCACCTTCTAAAAGATACTAATTAGTTTTTTCAATTTTACTGCAGTGAGCTGATTTTTTTTTTACCACATATACGTTGCATAAGCATCGCCTTGTTGATTGTACTATTTTCGTTTGGTTTTCGACAAGTCCGACCACTTTTGAGTAATAATTACGAATTTTTATAAGTTAATGGGTATTATTTCATTTCGTAAAGTTAGTAACTATTTTTGTCAACCCCAAAATATATATGGATTAGTTTTTTCAATTTTTTTTGTCTTTTTAATATAATATGCCCGTGTGATTCTATATTTAAATACAAAGACAAGGTCACATTCATATACTTAAATTCAGGCATAAGTATACATGTTACCCATTAGGGCGTATATTGTGTATTATATACATTCGGTAAGACTGTTGTTAGATATTTCGTAGTATAAACATGTATTTTAATTCAAAATAATACAACGAATGCACTCGCCTAACCGTTAGACTGACCATCTGCAATAATTTGAGAGATACAATATGCCCTTAATTAATTACCTTCTGTGAAATCAAGACAAATTATATAGAGTATCTGCCAAGTGCCAACCTTCTTCTCATAAATGCATTCTCTCTCACTTCTCAATTGTGTACAAATTCCTATACCCCTACACTAAATACATAAATATAAAGGAAAAGGGAATCTAATGGTTACTTACCAAAAACCCAAAATGTGTCAAGAATTTCAAACCCTCCTTTTCATCCTCCACTTTTAACTTCTCAACCTTCTTCTTCTTCTTCTTCTTCTTTCCTTCTCTTTCACTTCTCCTCCTTCATCCTCTCCCTTCTTTCTCTCTCCTCCGGTTCATGGATATTGATCTCTTCTGGTCTATCGGGGGGTTTTTCGGGTTCTTTCTCTATCCAAACATTTGCATGGCAACCGCTCTCAAACTCGACCCATCTCCAATAATATCCTCGTCCAATAATATTTCAAGAACTCGCCGTTTTCTCAAGTTGTTTGGTCTTCTTTTCATGATCCTCATTGTTTTTGTTAGCTCGTCCGGCGGCCTCTCAAAACCCTCTGATTTGGGCATGGCGGCTTCCCGGAAAACCCTTTTATCGGAGGCTTATGCCGGAAAAAGTAGTGATTCTCATCAAACGGTGGATTTAGGTGGCGGTAAAAGGGAAAACGGTCATATTCCGAAGTCGAAAGGGAAAGATCACAGCTGGTATGAGTCGAGCGATCATGAAGTTCCAAGTGGGCCCAACCCTATTTCGAATAAATGAAATTAAATTATATTATATTATTTTTTCTTGATGTGCTGTGATATATGCTGGTATGTGAGGAGGGTTTTGAAGAAATGTTATTTTGTATTAATGGCAAGTTTGTTACTTTTAATGGTAGGTCGTTATTATCGTCTGTTATGGATCAGCCGCCGTTAATATATATAAGCTTGCTCAAGGTAAGCATTTTTTGTTTTACTCTGTTAAAAAATATCATATGAGTAAATTACTACATATATTTTTGTGTGTGTGTGTTCTTAAGTTGATGAATTGTGATTCGTTTTTGTGTGTGTGTGTGNAACATGAATCCGTGAGTGTTTTGTAGTATAAATGGATTTTTGGTTTAGGGTTTTACCAGTTTGAGGTGAAAAAAGGTAATTAATGTGAATTTAGGGGTTAAAGGAGGGGCATTGTTGTCAGAAATAGGCTTTTTTGTTTTGGCTCCACAATAATTTAAATAGCTTTGGACTTTGCTTTTGTCGTCTCAAACACACAGTACCCAAGAAGAAAAAGAAAAGCTGATAGTCCCAAAGCCTATCATTTCACAATCATCATCAAAGTCATGTATTCCTTAATCATAATGTTTAATAGTATAAAATATTATATTTTTATTAATAAAAGTATATTAATTTATTGAAATAATGTGTTCAAATAATGATGTGATCTGACTTTGTATAATAAAAGTATAGTGTTCAAAGTATATTAATTTATTAATAAAAGTATATTAATTTATTAATAAAACATACGATTGACTTTGTGTTGCAAATAAGTATAGTGCATTCAATATTAGATTCTTGAATGGAAAGTTTTAAATGTAGAGATGGCTTCCGCTTGCTTATTTATGAATGTGAGGTTTCAAACGAACACAAAAAAACATTGAATTTGGTGAAAATATTTGTTCTTCTTACTTTGTCCTTAAAAGGAAAAATATAAAAAAAAAAATAAAAAAAATTGGGGTGCCAATAAGGCTTTTGTTTGGTTGAAAGTTTGTCTCTTGCCATTAATTGGTCGACCTAATTTAATTATCTTCTCGCTTTTTCACCATAAAACTTTTTTGTCACTTGGAACTTGGGCGCTTTCTCAAGTGCTTTATTGCGTCACTCCTGTTTTTTACTTTTTATTTTTTTCCTTTCCTTTTCTATTCACTATTTTGTTTTCTAATTTTTTATTGACCAAATCGTTTTAATGTTTAATTAAATGATAAATATCTTATTGAGTTTTGTAATAGTAACCATACAAATACATAATGTAACTATTAATAAAATTCAATAATCTTTTGAAATTACATGCCTCCATCAGGATATATATTACACAAATACACACTTTCACAATTAGTTGCACTTATTATTGATTTGGAAGCACAAATACACCAATCAAACATTGTACTTACATAATCATGAAAAACATTTTCATCTTAGTATTATACCTGGTATATGCAAAAATAAATCAATACANAAAAAAAAAAAAAGATATTAAAATATTATGATTTTTATTAAATTAATGCTCAAAGTATATAGAAATTATAGTATTCATTACATACAACAACTATCATTAAGATATGGAAAACTCCACATTTATATTTTTTTATTAAAATCTAAAAATTAAGCTAAAATATAGTAATAATTATTAAATAACTTACTGAGTTAATGTAACAATTCCATTAAATGTGATGCATATTATTAAATAAATTTTTATTCTAGTTGTTATTTTTATATAAAAAGTTTATGTTATTCTTTTTTGTAATCTATGCATGAGATGATTACTAGTTCAAACATAAAAATTCGAATTAATCATGTTCAATAAATGCTCGTTTTTGTTTTTTTTATTAATTGAGTCGAACTCAAATAAAAAATTGGGCTCTTTTATTAATCGAACGAACATTAGCACATTCGTAAATGTTCTATAATGCTCGTGAAGATTAAACTAATATTAGCACAATATTTTAGTAAAAATTCTAAAGTATGAAAGAATATGTATATTTTTTTCAAGCTCAAACGGTTTTCAACAAACTGATTTTGAGTTAATTAAACTTTGTCACTCGAACTTTAACTAACTATTAAATGAATAACTGAACACAATCGAACATAAATGCTCAAGCACGGCTCTTTTTTTGTTCATCTATATATATATAATTGCTAGCTAAGCAATAAATTTTACCTAATAAATAAAACCTAATAAATTTTACCTATGTGGCAAATCATTAATAAAACCTAATAAATAGAACCTAATAAATTTTATTTATGTGGCATTAATACACCCAATCTCATTAATAAGAAAATATTTTATTACATTTTTTGGGTTAATTAAGACAAAAACCATTATATTTTATGTTAATTGATTAATAATTATATTTTTTATTGAATAATATAATAGTTAATATTAAAATTAATAATTATATTTTATACTAAATAATATATGAAAGTTACATAAAATTATATTTTACACTAAAATCAATATTTTTTTATATGATGAAGATGTTGTTTATTAATTTTTTTTTTATGTCATAGTAAAATTTCTTAAAATCACATAAGCAATTGTAATAATAATGTAATATTTTTCAGCTAATTAATTGGTCATGATCACTCAAAATTATGAAAAATATATATTTATTGCATTTTATGCAATCAATATAGTGATTTGTATACAATCAAATCGTGTGTACTATTTATTTTAACCAATGATCAAATTTTAAAATATAATACTATTATATAATTTATAATTTTAATATTATATACATAAATATAAGTTATAATACTAAATGTTTGAAATATAATACAATTATATAACTTATAAATTTTATATTATATACATAAATATAACTTATAATATTTAATTTTATTTACATTTGTGCAAATGCACAAGGTCGAATACTAGTTTATCTGAAATTCCAAATGGATTGATACTTGAATTAACCCTCTCATTTAAAAAAGTGTGATTTTTAACTAGTCATCATTTTATTATTTATGTTATATGATTTTTAAATTCCGTATCATCATTTTCAATAGTACCTTGTTCAAGTATAAATATGTGAAAAAAAAGGTATAAATATGAGTGTTAATCTATCTCTAAAAAAACGTGAATACTATCTTTTGAAACTCCCGTGGGAAGTGGGATTCAAACTCCTGCTGGAGGCCCACAATACACCAACGTTGGATTAGTTAACCAAGTCATGTTCGGTTTATCCTATTATTTATTTTCTTTTTGCTATTTTTGTTTTTCAATTATATTTGATTATTTTATTTTGCCTTCAATGGTTGAGAAATTATAAACCTTACAGTTGTCTCTCACTCATTGACAGCAGTTGCAAGATTTTTTAAGTTCTCCAATTCAAATCAGATTTTTTTTGTTTTCTTAAGTTGTCTAGTTAAAACATGGATAATAAGCTCCACATTATGCTCCCCACAACAGATCTTCATTTTGTCCCTTCCTTCTCTTTCCACTTTATTTGGGAAATTTAAGGGAACAAAAATAAGCTGCATCTGCCCTAAACAATACTGCAAATTTTCTGACATTTTTTCCTTTTTTTTTTTAAGGTTTTGTGTGGCAACTTTGATCATTGAACCTGTCTCAATAGTTCTTTCACCCCTTTCATTTTCATCAACTTGTTCTTTCCACATAATTCTTGATCNTGCATTTTGATTGGAATTATAATCCTCCCACGAAAAAAAATTAGAACTTTTTCAAATTTCTTTTGTTCTTGCATTAAAAGATTGATTTACTAAGGGGGGGCAGAATGCCCTTGGGATATTAAGGCTGCAAGAATGGGTTGTTTTTCATGTTTTTCATGCCATGAAAGAAAAGCTTCAAAGAAATGTAAAGACAGAAAACAAGGTGGGCCCATGCTCGCCTCCAATTCGCACAGGGGATCGCCTTCGCAACCTCTCAACCATTCACGACAACAACCTTCTTACCAGTCGACCAATGGTGAGTCGAGGCAAATAATTTAGCACGGCTAAATTTATTCTCCTGTACCAATTTCAGGGAAAAAAAAAACACAGTTATATATTTTGACATTCTACACATTGTCCTTCGTTCGCGATGTCTCAATCTTTTATTTCAGCTTCTATGAGACTTTCCCGGATAAATAACTTGTCGAGTCATATTTTGGTTACAAACATCCACAATTAGCTTTACTTGATGAAGTGATTTCACATTTGAGGAATGACAAGTTTATTTAATTTTACCTCAATGTGCAGAGCACCATAAGAGGCCAATAGCAATTGAACCTTCGCATAGCAAGGGCTCCAACAGCCACGAAACAGCTGCCACCAACATTATCGCTGCACAAACTTTCACTTTTCGAGAGTTAGCAACCGCCACAAAGAATTTCAGGCAAGAATATATGCTCGGTGAAGGAGGATTTGGGCGGGTTTACAAAGGCCGTCTCGGAAAGTCCAACCAGGTACCTTTCAAACTCTTAACACAAAGTCTTATCCAAAAGTAGAAATGAGAAATCAAGATTGGATTTTGGACAGAGGCTAAAAAACTGCTTGTTCTTCACTCTAATCCAAAAGCTAACAATCACTTTCCCCCATAATTTTCAGATGGTGGCTGTTAAGCAACTCGACAGAAACGGACTTCAAGGAAACCGGGAGTTTCTAGTTGAGGTTCTAATGCTGAGCCTTCTACACCACCAAAATCTAGTGAACTTGATCGGGTACTGTGCAGATGGCGAGCAGAGGCTTTTGGTTTACGAATACATGCCTTTGGGAGCTCTAGAAGATCATCTACTCGGTATGATTATGATTCATTAATCCCTTCCCTTTCTTTTCTAATTTCGAAACCATGTCATAAAATATCTAATTTTCCCAACATTCAAATTTCATTCAGACCTTCGACAGGGGCAGCCCCCATTGCCTTGGTTTACAAGGATGAAAATCGCATTACACGCAGCAAAGGGGCTTGAGTACCTGCACGACAAGGCTAACCCGCCTGTTATTTACCGAGACCTCAAGTCATCCAATATTCTGCTTGACAGGGAGTACAATGCCAAGCTGTCAGATTTCGGGCTTGCGAAGCTGGGGCCCGTAGGAGAAATGACACACGTGTCGACCCGCGTGATGGGGACTTACGGGTATTGTGCCCCTGAGTATCAGAAGACGGGCCAGCTGACAGCTAAATCGGATGTCTACAGCTTTGGTGTTGTGCTTTTGGAGCTCATCACGGGCCTTCGGGCCGTAGACACCAGGAGGATGGCCCATCAGCAAAATCTTGTCACATGGGTAACTCACAATTTTTATTTTTTTTACTGCAATATATATACAAAAAATTGCATCAAGGGGAAGCAAAAAAATTCAATCTTTTTTGGAACTGTTGTATCAATTTTAGGTGTTTGTTCTCAATTTTGTTTTTTGGGGGGAATCTGGTCCGATCAGGCCGACCCGATATTCAAGGAGCCGAACAGGTTCTCGGAGCTGATGGACCCGCTCCTGAAGGGGGAATTCCCGAAGAAGAGCTTCAACCAGGTGGTGGCCGTCGCCGCCATGTGCCTACAGGAGGACGCCGCCATCCGCCCCCTCATAAGCGACGTCGTGACGGCGCTGAGCTGCCTCCCGAACGAGCCCGACGCCCGGTATCGCTCCCCAGCCTCCACTGCCGCTCCTCAAGTGACGGCGGCGGACGAGAGCCGAGGCAACGCCGCCTTCGACTCCGCTGCAGCCAGCCTGGCCGCCGTGGAGAGAGAGCGGGCGGTGGCGGAGGCCATGGCCTGGGGTTCCAAGTCCAGGCACAATAGCAGTCATTGATTAGGTTTCGCATTATTTGTTTATTTATCCTGCTGGATTCATTTTAAGTGTCACCACACCTTAGTGTAAATTTGTGATATATATATATGAGGTTTATTTAATTTTACATGGTCCTTAACAATTTTTTTTCAACATACATATGCTTCTTCTCATCAGATTTCTTTTTTTTTTAGTTATCAAAAACTTCGAATACAAAGCATATGTTGTAGTTTTTTTCCTTTTTTTCTTTTTCTTTTTCTTTTTTTTAATATAAGAAATATGAAGCTTTTGCTTTCTAATGACACTTTTGTGGCCGTAGCGTGGGATGAAGCTGTAGCAGCCCAGGAAGGCATTAGGCCCCCTGAAAATTTCAAAATAATTAGGGGTATTTTAGTAAATTTACAAGAATATAAAAAATAGAAAAAAATAAAATACCTGGGTAAAATTANAAAAAAAAAAAAACCCTGAGATTTGAGAAAACGATAAAAAAACCCTTGAGATTCGAGAATTTCATTGTTGATATGCGCTTAGATGAAAACTTTTCGAATGTAGCCAATATTGGAGATCTTGCAAAAAAGATAGTGTCTAGAAGAAAACATAATTTTTTCCCATTGATTTTACTTCTTGATTTTACCGATTGCCACTGCTATAGTGGAAAGAACTTTTAATCATCAAAAGTATACTACATAACCGAATGGGTGATGTGCTTTTGAATGATTGTTTAGTGACATACATCGAGAAAAGATATATTTCGGAACGTTAGCAATGAGGCTATCATGCAACGATTTCAAAACATGAAAAATAGAAGAGAAATGTTGTGACCTCTCAATGTTATCGTAAGGTATTTTTTTAATACTCGGATATATTTCTTATGTTTATTTAGTCGATACTTGTACTGATTTATTTATTTTTCAGTTCATTCTTTTTTGTTATTATTAGTTGGGTTCCCCTCGATAAAATTTCTAGATCCGTCACTACTCGTAGGACATTAAATTAGAGCAATATAGTTTTAGTTACGCAAGAACAAATACAATCTATTACTGTATATAGTGCTTATTCCGTGCAATCGGGCTTGTTTTTTTTTGGCCAAAACGATAGAGATATTATAAAAACAATCAAAATACAAGGCAGCCACCAGCTGAATACAGACAGCCAACAGCTGAATACACGCAGCCAACAGCTGAAAAAGTGGGAGGACGCGTCCAAAGGACCGCCTAGAACCGACCCCACAAGGGTAAAACTCAAGAACACGACTAAAACACTAAAATACTAAAAATAACACAGAGACCCCAACAGGGTAATACCCGAGCATCTGGCCCCAACAGGGAAATCAAATTGACACTCGGGCTCACAGAGGCCAAGGGCCCAAACCAAAAATACAAGACACAGACACAACCAAAGAACCAACAACACAGAATACGGACAAACCACATAGAAAACTCTAGAACAAAACACCTAAAAATCAACAATAAAGCCCTTCCTCGGCAGAAAGATCAAGCCAGACCAGCAGATGAACGGTCAAAATCAGGGAGAGATTCGAAGGCCCGGTACCTGCAACCTACACTGCCTAATGCCTATCTGAAGCAGATGCCAAATCCAGAACCAAACACCAATAACGACCCGTCCCCAGCCAGAGAGAGTCGACATTCCTCAACAGCTAACACCACTAGCCGTTACCAACACCGCACCACCCGCCTAACACCACTAGCCGAGTACCGCAGCGCCGGCTCCCCCGAACCCAACGAAGAACCGGGGAGAGAAAAGAAAGTCGCCCCCCCGCTCAAACAACCCAGCGCGAACGCCACGGGTAGCCTGAGCCTCGCCGCTCTCTCCAATTCACCCGTCCTCCGACAGCTCGGCATCTCCAGGAGGTTGTCCACCGGAACTGCGTCACCTCGCCGGGAGAAGGGGAGTCCGACCACCAAGCCGCCGCCTGAGCGAACTGAGGAGGGAGGACCACCTCATCGGCCACCGAGAGTAGCCGCCGAGGGAGACCGCTGCAATGGCCACCGTCGCGACCGGAGAAGGAGACGACCACCGGAGTTCCAGCCATCCCGAACGGAAAAGCCGCCTGCCGCCAGAGACGCGTAGAATCAGGGATGAGGAGCGAGCCGCCGAGGGCTACCGCCGGTCGAAGCCACGATTTCGCCGAGGAAGGCAGACGCCGGAGCAGCTAGGACGAGCGGCGGATTTGGGGCTTAGGTTTTCTTCTTCGACGAGCAGCGATTTGGGGCTTAGGTTTCTGCTTAAATTATCGTGCAATCGGGCTTGTTACTTAGTTTTTTTTATAAATTTACTTAATCATAGTTATTTATATTTAACATCTCATTATTGCAAGAAAAGAAATACAAAATATAAAAAATTATATATTATTTATTTAAATATAATGAGTATCCTCAACCAAATTAAAACATCTAACACTTGATACATGATAAAATTAATAATATGAATCGTCATGCTTTTTTTATATTTAATAAATATGAAATATTTAAGATACACATTAAAATTTATAATTTGAATATGAATGCCGTTTGAGTTTGTAATTGTGGTTTTTTAAGTGTCATTTTAGATGTATTTATGCATTATATTGTTTTATCCTTATCATAAATCTTAAAAAATCTCATATTTGGTTCCCATTGAAAAAAAAACAAAAGTCATGCAAAAGAAAACGGAAAATTGACATAACGATACTGATAACTTCCACGCAAGAAAGATAGAGTATATATAAAAAAATTAAAATCAATATAAGATATGTAGGAAAATCTTATATAAGGATAATCAGTGCTTTTTTTTTTTTGATATATTAACATTTGGAATTAATATAAATTTAGTATTCTGAAGAGGTGATTAAAAAAACTTAATTATAAAATCTCACTAGTATATTTTTTACATTAATTTGATCTAATTGATAAAGTAAATGATATCTTTAAGATGTAAGTCAATTGATCTGGTTTCCGATCGAAGGCCTTTGCGGTGCTGCGGTAGGGATGGATGGGGTGCGGTTTAGTGGATGGGATCGGGTGTAGCTCTGGCGGCTTGCGGCTTCGGGTTGGAGTGGTTGGGGCTGCGACATCGTGACTGCTCCTTTTCCCCGGTTCTCTGGCATTGGGTTCTGGGGAGCTTGCCGATGGTACTGAGTTCGCTAGTGGTGTTAGTCGGCTCGGTACAACGGCGGCTGGGTGCAATCCTGGTGTTTTCCGGCTTCGAGGCGAGTCGGCTTTGGGTGTGTTTCGATGCTTAGGATTTGGGCTCAGCTAGGCAGTTTCGGCAGTGGAGGGGTCGGCTTTCTCGGGCTGCAGGACTACCTTGGGTCGATTTGGTGACTGCCGGTTCGACATGGAATTGCTGCTGTGGAAGGGCTGTTCGCTTTCAATTTTGTTTGTTTTGGTTGATTCTAGGTGTGTTTGTTCGTTTTCTTTGTTTGTCTGCTAGGTACGTATTTTTGGTTTCGGCCATTAGCCTCTGTGCACTAGAGTAGAAGCCCATATTATCCCGTCGGGTTCAGCTCCTGTCTCTTTTCTCCTGTCGGGAGCTTTTAGTTTTTCTTAGTGTTTGTTGTGTTAGTTATACCGCGAGTATTGTTTTTTGGGTTCTAGCATTTCTAGTATCGGGATTCTAGACGGTCATCAGACCTATCCTCCCAGTTTATTCGACCTTTTGTTGTATTATTCAACTAGGAGTTGTATATCTGCACATTTGTACGTTTGGTTATATAATATTCTCTATCGTTTCGGAAAAAATAAAGTCAATTGATAAAAGGATAACTGAATGAGAAATTTAAACTATAGAATAGTTTTAAATTTGTATGTGATCTCACAATATATATATACATACCAATATTTTGTGTGAATACCTTAAAAGGATACGCACAAAATCACGTTAAAATTGGTATTAGGGTTTTTCAACTGCTTAATATGTTCGTTTAGTCTAACATTTAATTTTTAAAAATAACTTAATATGATTGTTTAGTCCAACATTTAGTTTTGAAAAATAAACTTAATATGTTCGTTTAGTCCAACATTTAACTTTAAAAAATAACTTTAATAATACTTCTTGAGCATCGCATGTGATATGTACGAGTAAGGTGTAACGCCCGCTTATTTATTATAAGAAAAGACTGGATTTTTTTTTCAATGAAAATTTGAACTTTTAGAAAACATTTTCCAACAACTATACTTCAGGCATTACTCAAAAACTCTTTTCTTTCAACATTTCGAAACATAACCAAAACATTACCAAACAACCACAATTTCGAAAATATAAATATTTGTTCACAGCCTAGACAGAATTTAACAATCTGTCGATTAATAAGATTGAGGGCCAAGTAAAGTGCCAGAACCTCAAGTGTTTAGCTTGAAGGCCAGGTAAAGTGGCAGAACCTCGAGTGGTTAACTCGAGGGCTGAGTAAGAAGGAAAAACTTTGAGCAAGTATCTCGAGGGCCTTAGGCCTATGGAATATCATTTCTCAAGTGAAAGTAGACCAAAACGGGCAGTACGGGTGCTACAGAAATTATGTATTTGGCATGAGGCAGGGATCTCGAGCAAGCAGCTCGAGTGCCTAAGTAGTTCTGTGGCCAGGTTGGCCTCGTTCAAGTAAGCTGAGAGGTCGGGAGACCTGAGAAACTCGAATACCCCAAGGGACCTCATGGCTCGCAGGTTGAAAATAGGGAGATTGTGGTTTTGATCTGGTTTTGCCCCGAGCAGTTAGCTCAGATGCCAAAAGTTTTTAAGCAGCAAAGCCCGATAAGTTAGCTCGGGTGCCAAAAGTATTAAAGCGGCAACAACCCGAGCAGTTGGCTCGACTGCCAAAATTTTTGAAATGACAGATTCCCGAGCAGGTAGCTCGGAGTCCCAAAGGGCAAAGGAAGTGAAAAGATGGCTCGAGAGACATAATTATAAGCAAGAGGTAGCAGAACTCCTACGTTGTAGATCATAGGGCCTAGATTAGCTCAAGACCTCTACGCCATAGACTTGGCTAAAGAACAATTGTTCTACTTTTAGACGAGTCTTGCGCTAATTAGCTCGTCTACCAATAGTAGTTGGCTGGATCGACTTGAGCAGTTAGCTCGTGTTAGGCCGGTCCAAGGGAGCTTAAGCCCAGTGTATGTTATTTAAAGATATATTATATTAGTTGAATACCTATAAATATTTAGTAAATATTCCTGAAAGATATCCTGGGTATATCTACACAGTTATTTGAAGGATCAGACTTCTTGGTTATTAAGAAAACCCCTTGTATGGGGGACTAAGTCATTAAGTGCCTTATAAATAAGGGATCCATGTTCAATTTCTAATCCTAAGCTCTCAGTAAGTCTCTTAATTATAGTACGTTTGAGATATAAGTTTTCTGACTTCAACATTGGGGCGTATACTCTAGGACCCACCCTCGGCGCTTTTGCAGGTTGATTCGCAAGATGAGGCAGTTTTAACCAAAAATCTTGGTGAGTTGATGAATTTGACGCGTCGATGTTTCAAAAAATTTTCCAATTCTAATACTCACCCAACTCCACATTACTTGGCCTCACCAAAGATTAAACAAGCATGCATGATTAATTTTATCTTTTTAGTGAAATTAATTTTTCATTTTTCTATTTAATATATTAATTATAACTTCTCGCTTTATAAAAATTCTCATGTGGGATTTCTAGCTTTGGAGCCCAAAGCACAAAATCCCTTCACATGGGCATGAAATGCCACTTTACCCTTCTGATGGCATGTGCTTATCACGTGAGCCTACTCTCCTGACAGTTTTGGAGACTCTTACGACGAGAGGTTGTAATATATGTTTTGATATGTAGTGCAAGGTTACAACTTACTCTACAAAATTGTGTAGCTTGCAAATCCAAAAATCACGGATAATAGACGATCCAAATTATTATTTACTCTTACAGGAAAGCAAAACATATCCATTATGCACTTATTGAAAAGTTTTTATCGGTATGTATAACTTTATGTAACTTTTTCTTTTCGCAAATGTCTCTCTCACAATTATTCATTAATTCTCACTTTATACATGATCTTTGTTATTTATGCTATCATAGTTCAAACTTCACAATGACGCAACCAATAAAAATAATAAGAATGAGACAATAAGTAGTATCTAATAATAGTTACCGCGCAAAATGATATATATTACTGAAGATTTTTATTTTTGCCACTTTTTATTCTTTTCTAATTAACGAAATCCAAACAAAACTTCTGACTTATAAAATTTTCGGATCCATGAGAACTAGGAAATTATAAATTTATTATACTCCATAATTTTTCAAGGGCATTTTGGTCCTCCTTCCTTGGTCTTCCAGTTTAAGTAGCAAGGGCAGCACTCTTTATTTCCATAAGTTCCAGGGGGTACGCACAAGCATACCGCACAACATTTGTTGCAGTAGAACAAACATGGCTTTTTATGTGATGTTGCAGAGCATCGACGCTCACATTCACTCCCACAACCTATATAAAAAGAAAAGAAAGAAAATGTTTGTTCAGTGCATTGTTTTAAGACCCTGATTGGAGGTTTTCACAGACCACCCATTCACATTCTTGGATATCAAATCAATAAAAAAATTTATTAATGACAATTTAACATAAAAATGATATTATATATACTAATAATTGAACTTTAAACTTAGAGAAATAAACGATTGATATATTAATTTTCTACAATATATATAACCTTTGACATGAAAATAAAATAAATAAAATTTGTAGAAATGAACTCACGTTCTTTAGGGACTGGACAAGTGACAGTCTCGCTTGATGTTGTAGCAAGTAAGGCAAGGGAAATTGGGCTCAATACTTTGTCACCAGCCTGTTTACACGACAATTATATAAAGAAAATTGAATAGTTAATATGACTTACTAAAAAGTGTGTTACATACATGGTTTGATATGGATAAAAGATAAAATACATAATGAAAAGAAATCATATTTTATATTAATATGTATAGTGACATATATGTCAAATCGTTAATATTTCTATGCTTGTGTATGGTTTTACACATACATATTAACGAATTTTAAAAATGTGTAAGGATAACTTCATTAAAAACAACACAATTGCGAGCTTTTCACTTACAAGTGAAACTCCGATCATTGATAAGAAAACACATGATATAATCAAAACAAAATGGATGTTCGAAGTGAAAACCATTGCTAATGCCTTAATTATTGTATTTTATTTTTTGTTTTCTTCTCGCTCAACTTGTCTTTGTATATATGTTATATTTCATATTATTTGCTTCCCATCTTCTTCCTTATATAGTGGAGTTGGGGCTTGAATCTTGTCATGCAAATTATATTACCACTTCAAAATACCAACAATCTCATGTACTTGTAGAAATTTGAAAATCTTATGACATGTAAATGTGATTTTCTTCGTGATCTGGAATATTGAGAATAATTTAAACAATTTTGATTACAATATAACATATTTATTAAATCTAATAAACTTCATATATTTAAAATAAATTTAAAGTAGTTACACACATGATATATTATCTAGGGATAGTATATTTATTTGAGACTTTGAGTGACATTTTACAGGGGGTGTATTTAATCTCGATTGTTAAGACTTCTTGAGATTTCAAGAATCATGGTATATTCATTTGAAAGCTTAAAAGTCTTAACAACTCCATTTCAAAAAGTATTAAAAAGTCGTGACATATTCCAGTTAGCACTTTGATTTGATTGAACTTTTTACTCACCAAATTTCGCACCGAAGAGGTCCTGCTAAGATCGGAGCTCTCAACGCATTCCCATTTTAGGAGGACCTCTTCGGTGCAAAATTTGGTGGGTAAAAAAGTTCAATCAAATCAAAGTGCTAACTTGAATATGTCACGACTTTTTAATACTTTTTGAAATGGAGTTGTTAAGACTTTTAAGCTTTCAAATGAATATACCATGATTCTTGAAATCTCAAGAAGTCTTAACAATCGAGATTAAATACACCCCCTATAAAATGTCACTCAAAGTCTCAAATAAATATACTATCCCTAGATAATATATCATGTGTGTAACTACTTTAAATTTATTTTAAATATATGAAGTTTATTAGATTTAATAAATATGTTATATTGTAATCAAAATTGTTTAAATTATTCTCAATATTCCAGATCACGCAGAAAATCACATTTACATGTCATAAGATTTTCAAATTTCTACAAGTACATGAGATTGTTGGTATTTTGAAGTGGTAATATAATTTGCATGACAAGATTCAAGCCCCAACTCCACTATATAAGCAAGAAGATGGGAAGCAAATAATATGAAATATAACATATATACAAAGACAAGTTGAGCGAGAAGAAAACAAAAAATAAAGTACAATAATTAAGGCATTAGCAATGGTTTTCACTTCAAACATCCATTTTGTTTTGATTATATCATGTGTTTTCTTATCAATGATCGGAGTTTCACTTGTAAGTGAAAAGCTCGCAATTGTGTTGTTTTTAATGAAATTATCCTTACACATTTTTAAAATTCGTTAATATGTATGTGTAAAACCACACACAAGCATAGAAATATTAACGATTTGACATATATGTCACTATACATATTAATATAAAAATATGATTTCTTTTCATTATGTATTTTATCTTTTATCCATATCAAACCATGTATGTAACACACTTTTTAGTAAGTCATATTAACTATTCAATTTTCTTTATATAATTGTCGTGTAAACAGGCTGGTGACAAAGTATTGAGCCCAATTTCCCTTGCCTTACTTGCTACAACATCAAGCGAGACTGTCACTTGTCCAGTCCCTAAAGAACGTGAGTTCATTTCTACAAATTTTATTTATTTTATTTTCATGTCAAAGGTTATATATATTGTAGAAAATTAATATATCAATCGTTTATTTCTCTAAGTTTAAAGTTCAATTATTAGTATATATAATATCATTTTTATGTTAAATTGTCATTAATTATTTTTTTTATTGATTTGATATCCAAGCATGTGAATGGGTGGTCTGTGAAAACCTCCAATCAGGGTCTTAAAACAATGCATTGAACAAACATTTTCTTTCTTTTCTTTTTATATAGGTTGTGGGAGTGAATGTGAGCGTCGATGCTCTGCAACATCACATAAAAAGCCATGTTTGTTCTACTGCAACAAATGTTGTGCGGTATGCTTGTGCGTACCCCCTGGAACTTATGGAAATAAAGAGTGCTGCCCTTGCTACTTAAACTGGAAGACCAAGGAAGGAGGACCAAAATGCCCTTGAAAAATTATGGAGTATAATAAATTTATAATTTCCTAGTTCTCATGGATCCGAAAATTTTATAAGTCAGAAGTTTTGTTTGGATTTCGTTAATTAGAAAAGAATAAAAAGTGGCAAAAATAAAGATCTTCAGTAATATATATCATTTTGCGCGGTAACTATTATTAGATACTACTTATTGTCTCATTCTTATTATTTTTATTGGTTGCGTCATTGTGAAGTTTGAACTATGATAGCATAAATAACAAAGATCATGTATAAAGTGAGAATTAATGAATAATTGTGAGAGAGACATTTGCGAAAAGAAAAAGTTACATAAAGTTATACATACCGATAAAAACTTTTCAATAAGTGCATAATGGATATGTTTTGCTTTCCTGTAAGAGTAAATAATAATTTGGATCGTCTATTATCCGTGATTTTTGGATTTGCAAGCTACACAATTTTTTAGAGTAAGTTGTAACCTTGCACTACATATCAAAACATATATTACAACCTCTCGTCGTAAGAGTCTCCAAAACTGTCAGGAGAGTAGGCTCACGTGATAAGCACATGCCATCAGAAGGGTAAAGTGGCATTTCATGCCCATGTGAAGGGATTTTGTGCTTTAGGCTCCAAAGCTAGAAATCCCACAAGAGAATTTTTATAAAGCGAGAAGTTATAATTAATATATTGAATAGAAAAATGAAAAATTAATTTCACTAAAAAGATAAAATTAATCATGCATGCTTGTTTAATCTTTGGTGAGGCCAAGTAATGTGGAGTTGGGTGAGTATTAGAATTGGAAATTTTTTTGAAACATCGACGCGTCAAGGCAGAAATTTCTTGTGTGTCCAGATCCCAACATCGAATCGTATACCTCGAGAAAGTTTATTCAGAATAAAATTCGGACAACCGTTGATCCACAAAAATGGAAAAGTAAAAGTCTTAGACACTCTAATCGGAAGTTTGTTGGTTGTGTTATGCTAACATGAAAAGCAATTAAGAATTTATCAAAAGAAATAAGCAAAATGGAACAGACGTTAATCCTAAAATTGCAATAATAACAAAAATAAAAGGAAAAACTAAGTACCCCAAGACCAAAGATGGAAATGAGACACTCAAAAATTCGGAAACATGCATTCAAGCAATCATCACACCTCAATGAACCAATCTAAACATCAATCAATTCTTGCCACGTAATCGCCCGCAAAAATAACATGTTCCCTGTCCTTCAAGGATGCTTGTCTACTGTACTGAAGAAAGTTCCTACCTTTACCCTAGAAAAAATCATCAAGTAAAGACAAGAAAAACATTCGAGATTGTGATTCTTAACTAATTAAGTCTTCAGGTCTCTAGTGGCATCCAAGAAAAGATATAAGCTTGAACGTTGCAATATCGGCGGAGAAGTAAAACAATAAAAATTGGTGTTTGGAGAACTTAGAGAGAGAGAGAGAGAGACAGAAAAACTAAGCAAATGATTCCCAATTACAAGTTATTACCGAAATAATGACTCAAGAAGTGTATTTATACCTTAAACAATCTAACACATACTAAAACACACACATTTACTCAAAAGAACTCGACGGCCACGCGGATCGGAGGCTACACTCGCAGGACACGTGAGTTTCTCATATAGGAAGGAAGGCGTGTCTGGCAGAGAGCACTCATGGGCTAGGCGAGTGTTGGGGGCGCACTCGTGGGTGCAAGGACGGGCACTCGGGGGCTAGACAGGGTGTCCTAGACGCTCGCCAGCTATGCGAATGTTGTGCCAGGTGTGAGGCAGCCTATACGTGGTCTGGGAAAGGAAGAGCTGGACTTGCGTGGGTGCAGGTCTCGCTGGGTGCGGGTCCAAGGGGCACTGACCAGGCCGACTGGCTCATAAATTTTTTGCTAATTTTATGCACCTTTTCAGTGTGCTTCTGGCAATTTTTTAGTGATTTTTTGGCAACTCCAACGTTTCTAAGTCCATTTTCTTATAAAACGAAAAACAAAAGATACAATAAATGCACAAAACACTAAAACAATCCAAAACTACATAAACGACCAAAATGACTAAATGGACCCTAAAAACCTAGATAAACCTAAACAAGCATAAATAAAACATTTAAAATATAAAATAACCATTAAAACATACTAGACAGTGAATGAGACGTCATATTGAGATTAGAAGAGCTTTGTGAGTCTTCCAGAATAATTAGATAGTAGACTATATCTCTCTTGGTGTATAACTTTCTATAATACTTTATATTATACAAATATAGTGAACTTTCACTCTTTTGTTGTTTTGACTAACAAATTAATAATCTTTTGGTGACTTCAGAACTCGAGGGCGAGCACAAATGTTTTAGTTTGGGTATAAAAACTCATAGTACATACATCATTGAGATTAAATGATTCGTTATTAGATTTTTGACTACTTTAATTGTTCAGTTTTATGATTGAAAATCATTTAGGATGAAACATTAATTCATCCTTAATGAAACTTTTTAGGGTATACTGTAAAAGCTTGACTTTCAGTTACGAGCAATACCATCTTGAATTAGATTCGTGTTTTAGTCAAGTGTGTGTTTGAATATTATTTATTTATGCAAACATAGTTCCTTCATTTTACATTGTAGAAAATATGGTTCGATGAGTCGAACAGAAAAATCATATTATCGATACCTTGTAAAATATAAATATTTGTTCACAACCTAGACATAATTGAACTATCTGTCGAGTGATTAGATTGAGGGCCAAAGTAAAGTGGCAGAACCTCAAGTGGGGCGCTAAATCACTATATTTGTATAATATAAAGTATTATAGAAAGTTATACACCAAGAGAGATATAGCCTACTATCTAATTATTCTGGAAGACTCACAAACCTCTTCTAATCTCAATATGACGTCTCATTCATTGTCTAGTATGTTTTAATGGTTAGTTTATATTTTGAATGTTTTATTTATGTTTGTTTAGGTTTATCTAGGTTTTTTGGGTCCATTTAGTCATTTTGGTCGTTTATGTATTTTGGATTGTTTTAGTGTTTTGAGCATTTATTGTATCTTTTGTTTTTCGTTTTATAAGAAAACGGACTTAGAAACGTTGGAGTTGCCAAAAAATCACTAAAAACTTGCCAGAAGCACACCAAAAGGTGCATAAAATTAGCCAAAAATTTATGAGCCAGTCGGCCCGGTCAGTGCCCATTGGACCCGCACCCAGCAAGACCTGCACCCACGCAAGTCCAGCTCTTCCTTTCCCAGACCAAGTATAGGCTGCCTCACACATGGAACAACATTCGCATAGCCGGCGAGCGTCAGGACACATCCTGTCTAGCCCCCAAGTGCCCGTCCTTGCACCCACGAGTGCGCCCCCAACACTCGCCTAGCCTATGAGTGCTCTCTGCCAGACACGCCTTCCTTCCTATATGAGAAACTCACGTGTCCTGCGAGTCTAGCCTCTAATCCGCGTGGCCGTCGAGTTCTTTTGAGTAAATGTGTGTGTTTTAGTATGTGTTAGATTGTTTAAGGTATAAAATTAAATAGAATTGAATGACTTATTATATTAATTAGAAAATATCTAATTAAATAACAATAAGCCTAAACGGAAAGATATCGAGCGATAATAGAATATAGACAATTATTTCAAATAATGACAATAATGCCAATAATTAATATTCAAAAAATCCAATATTCAAACGGGGCGCTATATCACTATATTTGTATAATATAAAGTATTATAGAAAGTTATACACCAAGAGAGATATAGTCTACTATCTAATTATTCTGAAAGAGTCACAAAGCTCTTCTAATCTCAATATGACGTCTCATTCACTGTCTAGTATGTTTTAATGGTTATTTTATATTTTGAATGTTTTATTTATGTTTGTTTAGGTTTATCTAGGTTTTTTGGGTCCATTTAGTCATTTTGGTCGTTTATGTATTTTTGGATTGTTTTAGTGTTTTGGGCATTTATTGTATCTTTTGTTTTTCGTTTTATAAGAAAACGGACTTAGAAACGTTGGAGTTGCCAAAAAATCACTAAAAACTTGCCAGAAGCACACCGAAAAAGTGCATAAAATTAGCCAAAAATTTATGAGCCAGTCGGCCCGGTCAGTGCCCATTGGACCCGCACCCAGCAAGACCTGCACCCACGCAAGTCCAGCTCTTCCTTTCCCAGACCAAGTATAGGCTGCCTCATACCTGGCACAACATTCGCATAGCTGGCGAGCGTCTAGGACACCCTGTTTAGCCCTCGAGTGCCCGTCCTTGCACCCACGAGTGCGCCCCCAACACTCGCCTAGCCCATGAGTGCTCTCTGCCAGACACGCCTTCCTTCCTATATGAGAAACTCACGTGTCCTGCGAGTCTAGCCTCCAATCTGCGTGGCCGTGGAGTTCTTTTGAGTAAATGTGTGTGTTTTAGTATGTGTTAGATTGTTTAAGGTATAAATACACTTCTTGAGTCATTTTTTCGGCAATAACTTGTAATTGGGAATCATTTGCTTAGTTTTTCTGTCTCTCTCTCTCTCTAAGTTCTCCAAACACCAATTTTTATTGTTTTACTTCTCCGCCGGTATTGCAACTTTCAGGCTTATATCTTTTCTCGGATGCCACTAGAGACCTGAAGACTTAATTAGTTTAAGAATCACAATCTGGAGATTCGACTCAATTATATCAATTGAGGAGATGTCAGGATCATATCAATTATAAGGTTGTCCTGGGACTTAGCAGTCCATACTGGAGATTCGACTCAATACTGGAGCTTCGACTCAAATAGTGGAGCGACAACTCAATACTAAAACTCTGTTTCATACTGAGGCATATGCCTACACTGTTGGGAGTTATAGAAAGGTCCTAGGAACCAAATCAAATTGATTCACTCCGAAGCTAGATCGTTCTGCTTGTGCCAATATTAATATGGGATTTATCCTCAACTTCACTATCAATACACAGAGATTGAAACTAATACTCAGTTTCCATACAAATACTTGTGAATTTTACCTGACTTAACATAAATCTAGAGATTTCATATATAATTCCTCTCAAAATAATAAAATTTATAACGATTTAACAAATACAAGAATTCTGTAAGCATGCATCAATGATTTTATCAAACTCAAGTCACAACTTCCACACTGTCACTCGCTCCTTGAGGATTTCGTCTCACCCCACCTGTTATTCTAATTTTCACACTTCCTCCCTTTATCTAAGATGAGGCGCGATCCAAAAAAGAAGGAGTTGACATCGACATCAAGTGAGACAAGACCACTCCCTAAAGTGAGAACTCATAATAATTAATATCGTTGTTCTTAATACAGTTATTTATTTTCGTGCAACATGGTGTTTCATTTGTACTTAAAAATTTCCTCTACCATTTTTACATTATAAATTTTCTTTGAAAAAAATATGATTGGAAATTTAAATTTTTTTAGATTTAATTTCAGCAGGCAAAGTTTGATTTCCAGTTCCCTGTTTATTTATTTATATTCCTCAGTATTAATATATATTAGCAGTATCAGACTCTAGGAATTTCTGTTAAATCAATCTTAAAATATTAATCATATAAACCTGACCACGGAAACGATGGGACTAATTTGTTCTTCTACTGTAAGAGAAGGTTTTGGCCCCGCTCTCCAATCTAAAATGGGAATGCGTTTAGAGCTCCGATCTTAGGAGGACCTCTTCGGTGCAAAATTTGGTGGGTAAAAAAGTTCAATCAAATCAAAGTGCTAACTTGAATATGTCACGACTTTTTAATACTTTTTGAAATGGAGTTGTTAAGACTTTTAAGCTTTCAAATGAATATACCATGATTCTTGAAATCTCAAGAAGTCTTAACAATCGAGATTAAATACACCCCCTGTAAAATGTCACTCAAAGTCTCAAATAAATATACTATCCCTAGATAATATATCATGTGTATAACTACTTTAAATTTATTTTAAATATATGAAGTTTATTAGATTTAATAAATATGTTATATTGTAATCAAAATTGTTTAAATTATTCTCAATATTCCAGATCACAAAGAAAATCACATTTACATGTCATAAGATTTTCAAATTTCTACAAGTACATGAGATTGTTGGTATTTTGAAGTGGTAATATAATTTGCATGACAAGATTCAAGCCCCAACTCCACTATATAAGGAAGAAGATGGGGAGCAAATAATATGAAATATAACATATATACAAAGACAAGTTGAGCGTGAAGAAAACAAAAAATAAAATACAATAATTAAGGCATTAGCAATGGTTTTCACTTCAAACATCCATTTTGTTTTGATTATATCATGTGTTTTCTTATCAATGATCGGAGTTTCACTTGTAAGTGAAAAGCTCGCAATCGTGTTGTTTTTAATGAAATTATCCTTACACATTTTTAAAATTCGTTAATATGTATGTGTAAAACCACACACAAGCATAGAAATATTAACGATTTGACATATATGTCACTATACATATTAATATAAAAATATGATTTCTTTTCATTATGTATTTTATCTTTTATCCATATCAAACATGTATGTAACACACTTCTTAGTAAGTCATATTAACTATTCAATTTTCTTTATATATTTGTCGTGTAACAGGCTGGTGACAAAGTATTGAGCCCAATTTCCCTTGCCTTACTTGCTACAACATCAAGCGAGACTGTCACTTGTCCAGTCCCTAAAGAACGTGAGTTCATTTCTACAAATTTTATTTATTTTATTTTCATGTCAAAGGTTATATATATTGTAGAAAATTAATATATCAATCGTTTATTTCTCTAAGTTTAATGTTCAATTATTAGTATATCTAATATCATTTTTATGTTAAATTGTCATTAATAAATTTTTTTATTGATTTGATATCCAAGCATGTGAATGGGTGGTCTGTGAAAACCTCCAATCAGGGTCTTAAAACAATGCACTGAACAAAATTTTCTTTCTTTCCTTATTATATAGGTGGTGGGAGTGAATGTGAGCGTCGATGCTCTGCAACATCACATAAAAAGCCATGTTTGTTTTACTGCAATAAATGTTGCGAGGTATGCTTGTGCGTACTTCCCGGAACTTATGGAAATAAAGAGTGTTGTCCTTGCTACTTAAACTGGAAGACCAAGGAAGGAGGACCAAAATGCCCTTGAAAAATTATGGAGTATAATAAATTTATAATTTCCTGCTTCTCATGGATCCTAAATTTTATAAGTCAGAAGTTTTGTTTGGAATTCGTTAATTTGAAAACAATCAAAAGTGGCAAAAATAAAATATTTAATTATCTATATTGTTTTGCGCGGCAACTATTATTAGTTACTACTTATTACCTCATTCTAATTATTTTTATTGGTTGCTTCATTTTGAAGTTTGAACTATAATCGCATATATAATCAAAGATCATGTATAATGTCAGAATTAAGGAATAATTATGAGATAGAAAATTGAGAAAGGAAAAAGTTATATAAAAGTTATACATACCGATAAAAACTTTTCATTAAGTGCATAATGGATATGCTTTGTTTTACTATAAGGGTAAATAATAATTTGCATCATCTGTTATGCATGATTTTTGGATTTGCAAGCTACATAAATTTTTAGAATAAGTCGTAACCTTGCACTACATATGAAGGCAAAATTGCATCTTAATAGACCACCTTTCATAATTTGCAATTGAATCACCACCTTTACAATTTTGAAAATTAATACACCATCTTTACCATTTGCAAATCGATACATGAATGACGGTTTCGTTAACGAAAATCTGAGTCAATACCTTGTCAGATTTTCGTTAGATTTTGTTAACAGAACTGTCATTCATGTATCGATTTGCAAAAATAATAAAGGTGTCGTATTAATTTCCAAAACTGTAAATGTAGTGATTAAATTACAAAAACATGAACGGTGGTGCATTGATATGCAATTTTTTCACATATAAAAACATATATTACAACCTCTCGTCGTTAGAGTCTCCAAATTTATCAGGAGAGTATGCTAGCGTGATAAGCACATGCCATCTGAAGGGAAAAATTGCCATTCCATCCCCATGTGAAGGAATTTTATGCTTTGGCCTCCAAATCTAGAAATCCCACATGATAATTTTTATTAAGCGAGAAGTTATAATTAATATATTGAAGAGAAAAAAATGAAATTAATTTCACGAAAAAGATAAAATTAATCATGCTTGTTTAATCTTGGGTGAGACCAAGTAATGTGGAGTTCGGTGAGTATTTGAATAGCAAAATTTTCAGAAACATTGACGCGTCAAATTCATCGACTCACCAAGATTGTTGGTCGAAAACGCCTCGTCCTGATCGCCTAATCTTGCGAATCAACCTACA
The DNA here is from genome assembly GCA_008636005.1 of Striga asiatica. NCBI lineage: Eukaryota > Viridiplantae > Streptophyta > Magnoliopsida > Lamiales > Orobanchaceae > Striga > Striga asiatica. Next base: position 5,347,546 of record BKCP01000001.1, read on the forward strand.
AAAGCGCCGAGGGTAGGTTCCTAGAGTAGACACTCCGACGTTCATGATAGAAAACATATATCTCAACCGTACTATAACTAAGAGACTTATTGAGAGCTTAGGATCAGAAATTGAAATGGATCTCTTATTTATAAGGCACTTAAAGACATAGTCCCCAAGACAAGCGGTTTCCCTAATAACCAAGATTCTCCAAATAATTGTGCAGATATACTCAAACTTACTTGGATATGTTTTAGGAGTAGTTCCTAAATCTTTATAGGTATTTCACAATACAATATATCTTTAAATCGCATAAATCGGGCTTAAGCTCCCTTGGACCGGCCTAACCCGAGGTAACCTCTCAAGCCGATCCAGTTAGTTAATATTGGTGC
>BKCP01000001.1:5347923-5442027 GCA_008636005.1 Striga asiatica
ACACACACAAGACGAGCTAATTAATGCAAGACTCGTCTAAAAGTAGAACAATTGTTCTTTAGCCAAGTCTATGGCGTAGAAGTCTTGAGCTTATCAAGGCCCTACAATCTACTACGTTGGAGTTCTGCTACCTCTTGCGTGTAATTATGGCTCTCGGGCCAACTTTTCACTTCCTCTGCCCTTTGAGACTCCAAGCTACCTGCACGGGAATCTGTCATTTAAAAAATTTTGGCAGTCGAGCCAACACTCTGGTTGTTGCCACTTTAAAACTTTTGGCACCCGAGTTAATTTCTCGGGCTTTGCCGTTTAAAAAATTTTGGCACCTGAGGTAACTGCTCGGGCGAAAACCAGATCAAAACCCCAATCTACCCATTTCCAACCTACGAGCCATGAGGTCCCTTGGGGTATCCGAGATCCTTAGGTCTTCCAACCTCCAAGCTTCCTTGAACTGGGCCAACTTGGCCACTAAACTGATCATGCAGCCTTCTCATAGGTGCAACCCAACACAATGCAACCTTCTCATAGGCGCAACAAATAAAAATTCATGAAACATACAACAATTATAATAATCACAATAATTATAAGGAATAAAACATGGAATAGACTTCCCCACCTGATATTCATATTCAGATAACGATGAAGAGTAGTTGCTTCAGTGGAAACTCAAGGGCTCAACTCCTTGGAATCCACATTTTTAGAATCATAACTAAGATCAATACCTTAATTTAACTTGGTAAAATAATTTACGAATTTGGAGAATTTTTCTTAGCTTAAGTTTCTTGACTTAGTGAATCTTTTCTTAAAGTTGGAACTTTCGACTAAGGGTATTTTAAAACTTGAAAAAAGGGTTCCGGAGTTAAGGTCCGGCTTAGAAATCACGTTCATGGCTCAAAAATATTTTCAAAACTTAAAAAGGTGGCTCATGGCTCGGTCTCGTAGCTCAGTGCAGATTGGGCACTGGCGCGGCGTGACTGCGGCTGGCACCATTCACCTGGGCGCGGAAGCTGCAGGTCGCTCGGGGTGCTCACTTGCTCGACGCGACCCAGCGCTCCCCGGTGCTGCGGTTGGCACCACGTGCATGCTCGTTCGTGAGACAGGGTCTGGTGGCCTTGATCGTGCACATTGGCGCAGGTGACCGCACGCACTCTACGCTGCTGGGACGGTCACGGGTCGCTAGGCTCGGGGTCGTGCATGCTGGCACGGAAGATCCCACGTGCTGTGCTGCTGGGATGCGGGACAGGGGCGCTCGAGTTGTACGTTGGCACGAGAACTGCGCGCACTCTCGCTTGCTGGGACGCTCGCGAGGAGCACAGACAATGGCGCGCGGGTACGAATGGCAGCAGCTGCAGCATGGCACGAGGAGACTGGGATCGACTCGTGGCACACTGCATGTTGCACGCTTGCGCAAGGCACTTGCGCGATCGACGTGGCCAGCGCTCGATTGCACCTGCGCGCTACTGTTTTTTTGGGTCGACACGACGCCTGGGCCACGACCTCCCGGCGTGCGGCTACTCACATTCAGGCACGGTCCAAGGATTTAAGGCTTAAAAATTTCAATTTTTAAAACATGGAAACTTGGCTAAAAAACGAGGCTCATCGCAACAATAAAATCCAATATCTGTCAAGGAAAATTTCAAGATTTTTCGTTCAAAGCTTTTTTCCAAAACATTTTTCAACACTTTTCAAAATATTTTCAAGGCATTTTCAACACCAAAAAGTCAAAGGCTAAAAGATCTCATTTTCTCAAACAATTTACGGCATAAAAGAATGGTCTTTCAAGGTCAACAACACACGGCATGAATCGGGATTTTTCACGGCTTCTTTCAACAAATTTCAAAGGCACATTGAACAAAAAATTTTAGAGGTCAAAGGCTCCAAATTTTTCAACCACCAAGGCATCAACATGAGAGTCCAAATCAACTTAACTTTCACGTACTCCTTGAATTTTCTCGTAAATTCAAAGGATCTAACATAATCATGAACCTTAAGCATATATTCTTCAATTTTCTTGAACAATTAAAAGAGGGTGATTACATTTATTATATCTCTTCGGGAATCTACAAGCTAAGGAGAGATTTGGATTTTGATGGCTCGACAATCTCGCAGACACGGTTGTCTCGACCTCAGTCTCGCCTAATCACGCAAGGATGGATGACTCGATGTGGATCTCAGTTCCCCTCGGCTAGGCGTGGCTAGTCGTGGATCTCCTTGACCAGGAGTGGCGGCTTACTCCTCAGCGTGGACCGCGCACGGTGGTGAGGCGCTGCTGCCTGCTCGGGTCGACGGCGTGTGTGCGGACAAGGCTCGGCGAGGCGCGGGTGTTGCGTTGCGTCGAGGGGAAAGGCGCTGCGTCTCCGATGGTCCTTGGTTGTCCTCGGTGCTACTCGAATGCGACAGAGGGCTCTCGCTACTGCTTGCGGTCCTCCTTAACCCGGTGCTTGCGACGATTACAGGCTCTCGGCTCTCAGTGTGGTGCTCGCGTGAGGTTGCTGGTCGCCGACGAGAATGGGCTAAAGAGATGGGTTTTTGGGATACCTTTTGAGAGAAAAAGAGAGTGTTTTAGGTGTACTAGGCTGCTGCAAGGGGGAAGGGGGCAAAAATGAGAGGAAGATGATCAAAGTATGTGTCTTGGAGAGAGAAGTAATGAGGGGAAAGATCTTCACTACTTGCCTTTTCCTTGGTTGATTTGAGCGTATAAAAGGGGGTATACGGGGCTGATTGGAGCTTAAATTAAGTTGATTGAAGGCTGATGGGGTTACCAAAAATGGCTCCTTGATGTGTTTGAAATTTGAATTAAAAGGGAGTCAAAAGGAAGAGCTTAAGGGGCCGAATTATTTGGGCTCAAGGGTCCGGTTTTGGTGTCTTAGAGGGCCAAACAATCCCTTAACCTTGGGCCGAAAAAAAATTTATGTCTTGCTTGGGAAAAACAATTAGTAATGAGAAAATTACTTCCTACACCATTAATTTCAGTTTTTATTACACAATTACATATATGTTATAAATATTAGCATTCCTACCTAAAATCATGTTATTATTTGTAGATATACCAAAAAACAATTTTTTAAGAAAACAATTTCTCTCCCCTAAATCACGTATCTCTTTCTCCTTATCTCTTCTTCTTCTTCTCTCTCCCTCCCACCCTTTTCTTTTCTCGTTATCTCACTCCTCATCACAAAAGAACAGAAGAAAAGGAATCTGAGAATAAAGAATTGTGGCGATATCACTTCCGCAAAGCGTCCGATGTACCCCGTCGATGGCCGCCACCGAACCCAAAGCTTTTGCTCAAAGACTTCAAGATTCTCCTCCACCGTCGCGACATGGCGCTTGCCCGCCTCTGCTCGTCCTCCGCTGAGGCCAATATCGATGTCCCGAATCGTGCTAATACTATTTCAATTCATGGAGATAACAAGGTGAATAAAATCGATGGCGATAATCATGCGAACAATCACTGTTCTAAACCAGATTTGCTACCGGAGGGAAATTTATAGGAAGAGGTGAATGAGGTGATGATAGATGAAAGAGTAAATTCATTGAAAAAACTTATGGTATATCAGTATATGTCCCTGTCTGGGATCTGGTCATGGCTGCGGTTGACGGGAGTATATGTTGCGGGTATATACAATATATTTTCAGTATATGTTTCTGTCTGGGATATATACATTATATTTTCAGTATATGTTTCTGTCCGAGATATATACATTATATACAATTAGTATATCTTCTGTATATGTTCCCGACAAATATACTGTTACTTAGTATATGTTATGTTTATAACCAATGGATATATCACATGTATATGTTGAAACAAAAGGAATTACGAAAATATAAAATTACAAGGTTATTTCGTATATTTTCCGAACTTATATGTTTTCTGTATATATTATGTATACAGAATGCCTTTTGACGAAAAACTTCTCAGAGGATAATATACACTCGAAATATACATAAAATATACACTCGAAATTCTCGTAACAGAAAATATACACTCCAAATATACAGGAAATATATATAAAAATATACGTCGATTTTTTTGGGGCAACAGAATGAATTTACAGATACTGATTCATCAAGTCATTAATCTGAGCGTAAATTTTGGGGTAATAGGGATACTGAGCGTAAATTCATTAATTTGTACTCCCGCAATTTAAGGATACTGATAGATTTTTTTGGGTAACAGAAATCTTGCATTATCACAAATAATTTCCATGGTTTTGGTAAGTTAGAAAAAAATTTGTAACCGCTCGTAATGTTGCAATAATTATTGAATCGCTGTGTATACATAAAATTTTCCCATTAGTAAAAAGACTTACTCTAGAAATCGAAACTGAATTTTTTTTTGCTTAGCAAACGAATTGCCGAAACTTAGACTAGTTTAAGTAGACGAGGACATTTACAAAAATTACTTAACTTAAAGGATAAAATAGACGAGGACGTCTAAATAATCTCAAAAAACTTTCTAACTTAGTCGAGCTTAAGAAAAATGCAATGCAATGCACTCAAAAATAAATAAAACAAGATGTCTCTTACTAATCGAACGGGGCACTACACGATCCAAGGGAGCTTAAGCCCGATTTATACGATTTAAAGATATATTGCATTGGTTAAATACCTATAAAGATACACGAAATATACTTAAAAGATATCCAAATAAGTTTGAGTATATCTACACATTTATTTGGAGGATCAGACTCCTGGTTATTAAGGAAACCCCTTGTCTTGGGGAGTAAGTCATTAAGTGTCTTATAAATAAAGGATCCAGGTTCAATTTCTGATCCTAAGCTTTCATTAAATCTCTTAATTATAGTACGTTTGAGATATAAGTTTTCCGCTTTTGCAGGTTGATTCACAAGACGAGACGATCAGGACGAGGCGGTTTCAACCAGCAATCATGGTGATTCGATGAATTTGACGCGTCGATGTTTCTGAAAATTTTGCAATTCAAATATGGTCTCACCCATGATTAAACAAGCATGATTAATTTTATCTTTTTAGTGAAATTAATTTTTCATCTTTCTCTTCAATATATTAATTATAACTTCCCACTTTATAAAAATTATCATGTGGGATTTTTAGATTTGGAGCCCAATTTTTCCTTTCAGATGGCATGTGTTTATCACGTGAGCCTACTCTCCTGATAGTTTTAGAGACTAGCGATGAGAGGTTGTAATATATGTTTTTATATGTAGTGCAGGGTTACAACTTACTCTAAAAAATTGTGTAGCTTGCAAATCCAAAAACCACGCACAATAGATGATACAAATTATTATTTACCCTTATAGTAAAGCAAAGCATATCCATTATGCATTTAATTAATGAAGAGTTTTATCAATATGTGTAACTTTTATGTAACTTTTTCCTTTCGCAATTGTCTCTCTCACAATTATTCATTAATTCTCACTTTATACATGATCTTTGATTATCTATGCTATTATAGTTCAAACTTCACAATGAAGCAACCAATAAAAATAATTAGAATGAGACAATAAGTATTATCTAATAATAGTTACCGCGCAAAACGATATGTATAACTAAAGATTTTATTTTGCCACTTTTATTGTTTTCTCATTAACGAAATCCAAACAAAACTTACGACTTATAAAATTTCGGATCCATGAGAAGCAGGAAATTATAAATATATTATACTCCATAATTTTTCAAGGGCATTTTGGTCCTCCTCTCTTGGTCTTCCAGTTTAAGTAGCAAGGGCAGCACTCTTTATTTCCATAAGTTCCAGGGGGTACGCACAAGCATACCTTGCAACATTTGTTGCAGTAGAACAAGCATGGCTTTTTATGTGATGTTGCGGAGCATCGACGCTCACATTCACTCCCACAACCTATACAATTAGGAAAGAAAGAAAATGTTTGTTCATAGTGAAATGTTTTAAGACCCAATTTGGAGGTTTTCACAAACCACCCATTCACATGCTTGGATATCAAATCAATAAAAAAAATATAATAATGACTACTTAACATAATAACTTAGAGAAATAGATGATTGATATATTAATTTTCTACAATATAATTAATCTTTGACATGAAATTAAAATAAATAAAATTTGTAGAAATGAACTCACGTTCTTTAGGGACTGGACAAGTGACAGTCTCGCTTGCTGTTGGATCAAGTAGGGCAAGGGAAATTGGGCTTAATGCTTTGTCACCAGCCTGTTTACTCATCACAAATATATAAAGAAAATTGAATAGTTCTTACTAAAAAGTGTGTCAAATAAATGGTTTTATATGGGTAAAATATAAAATACATAATGAAAAAGAAGTCCTTCTGAAATCATATTTTATATTAATATGTACTATGACATATAAGTCAAATCATTAATATTTCTATGCTTGTGTGTGTGCTTTTACACATATATATTCATGAATTTTAAAACAATGTAAGAATAATATCATTAAAAATAACACAATTGTGAGGTTTTCACTTACAAGTGAAACTCCGATCATTGATAAGAAAACACATGATATAATCAAAACAAAATGGATGTTTGAAGTGAAAACCATTGCTAATGCCTTAATTATTGTATTTTATTTTTTGTTTTCTTCTTGCTCAACTTGTTTTTTGTATAAGTTATATTTCCTATTATTTGCTCCCCATCTTCTTCGTTATATAGTGGAGTTGTGGCTTGATTCTTGTAATGCAAATTACATTACCATCTCAAAATACCAAAAATCTCATGTACTTTTAGAAATTTGAAAATCTCATTACATGTAAATGTGATTTTCTTCGTGATCTGGAATATTGGGAATACTTTAAACAATTTTGATTAAATATTAGATATTTAATAAATCTAATAAACTTCATAGTTTTAAAATAAATTTAAAGTACTTATACACATGATATATCATCTAGGGATAGTTGATTCATTTGAGACTTTGAGTGGCATTTTACAGGGGGGGTGTATTTATTCTGGATTGTTAAGACTTCTTGAGATTTCAAGAATCATGGTATATTCGTTTGAAAGCTTAAAAGTCTTAACAAAACAATTTCAAAAGTATTAAAAAGTCGTGACGTATTCCAGTTATTTAGCACTTGGATTTGATTGAACTTTTTATAACCTTGTACCAAATCTCACCTCCAGTTATGATATTTCTAGGAATTTCAGTTACTCCAATCTTATTTCTGGGCTGTATCATTCACTTCCCCAAGTTTAGAGTCAATCTCCTAGCCTTGGGTATAATCTCTACGATAAGAATTTAAAAAAAAAAGCATGACATTCAAAAGTCTGATACTTCAAATAAAAATTAATACGGAGGAAAATAAATAAATTCGAATGGAATTGGATATCAAAACTTAGCCTGGTGAAATTAAATCTAAAAATTCAAATTTCTAATCATATATTTTTTTCAAAGAAAATTTATAATGTAAAAATGGCATAGGAAATTTTTAAGTACAAATAAAACACCATGTTGAACGAAAATAACTAACTATATTCAGAACAACAATATTAATTATTATGAGTTGTCACTTTATGGAGTGGTCTTGTCTCACTCGATGTCGATGTCAGCTCCGTGTTTTTTGGATCACTCTTCATCTTAGATAGAGGGAGGAAGTTTGAAAATAGAATAACATGTGGGGTGAGACTAAATCCTTAGCGGGTGACAGTGTAAAAGTTGTGACTTGAGTTTGATAAAATCATTGATGCATGCTTAAAGAATTTTTGTATTTGTCATATCGCTATAAATGTTATTATTTTGAAAGAATTATCTATGAAATCTTTAGATTAATGTCAAGTCAGGTAAAATTTACAAGTATTTGTATGGAAACGGAGTAATAGTTCCAATCTCTGTGTATTGATAGGGAAGTTGAGGATAAATCCCATATTAATATTGACACAAGCAGAACGGTCTAGCTTCGGAATTAATCGATTTGATTTGGTTCCTAGAATCTTTCAATAACTCCCAACATTGTAGGCGTAGGCCTCAGTATGAGACGAAGCTTTAGTATTGAGTTGTTGCTCCAATATTTGAGTCGTCGCTCAAGTCATTAGTCGAAGCTTCAGTATTGAGTCGAATCACCAGTATGGACTGCTAATCCCAAGACAGCCTTATAACTGATATGTGCTCGACATCTCTCCAATTGTGTGCTTTTGCCGGGAGAATGTCATAATCACGACTATACCCAGTTCTATGACTCATTCACATTGGACAACTCCATCCTCGGGTGTGGAATAGGAAACAACGGTAGTCTAACCAAGAATCCTAGCCACGTTGTTCGATTCAGGACTCGGTCTAACTGTCCCACAAAGTCAAACTCGTAACACAATTGACTATATGAAGTAGTGAATTTAGTTTCTAATAGTTTCCACTTGGCGCGTCAATATAATCAGTCGTGTCACAATCGTCAATTGGTGCAACAATACAATCACTCAAGTCACGTTGTCAGTTTGTACGAAAACAAAATCGGTCAAATCAAACAATGATGTATTCAACCGATTGCGTAGCTGCAAAGAATTCGATACACATTATCAATAATTCAACAATTTGTTAATGGATATGCTCTACATTAGTATTTAGTTAGATGCGCGTACTATGGATGAACTAAATATGCATTTAGAAAGAACTAAATATGCATTTCGTATGAATTCAATATGCATTTTGTATGAACTAAATATGCATAATAAATGAACCAAATATGAATTACGTATATATTTAATTTAAATATAAAAAGTATGCACTATGGATAAACTAAATATGCATTTCTTATTACTAAAATATAAATAATGAATGAACTGAATATACATTATGCATATATTTAATTTAAATATAACAAATACACACTATGGATGAACTAAATAAGCATTACGCATGAACTAAATATTCATAATGAATAGCCTAAATATGCATTATGCATATATTTAATTTAAATATAACAAATATGAAGTATGATGAACTAAATATGCATTCTTTATTACCTAAATATGCATAATGAATGAACTGAATATGCATTATGCATATATTTAATTTAAATAAAACAAATATGCATTATGGTTGAACTAAATATGCATATGCATTGTGTGTTATCTAAATATGCACAAGAAATAAACTAAACGTGTATTAATTTCATAATATAATAACTCAGGGGCCATATTATAATTATTCAAACTATCAATAAATTACAGATTGAAACCAAGAATTTAATTGCAATAACTCATAAGTGTTTGAATTTGCAAATGGGTCCCTGCAATTTATCTAATTTACAAAACAAAGCCCAATCCCCAAATCCAAATTCTGATTTCGCAACGGCAGCTGCGCCTCGGCACGGGACGCCACGGCAGCTGCGTCGTTCCACGCCGATATTCCACGAATAATAGCACATCCCATCCGACAGTCGGCAAGAACATCCCACGAATCCTCTACAATTTCTCCTTCCTCGACTAACCAACTATTTCCGGGCGACATGATTGAAGCTGCAGATCAAGGTCGGGTAGTTCAATTAAGTTTTGTTCCATAATATTCAGTGCTACCCATGCTTCCTCTTGGTAGATTTGGGTGAAATTTCTGAGGCTGCCGGAAGGGGAACTCGCAGGCTGAATTGGGCGGAATTTCTGAGGCTGCTAGAGGGGGAACTCGCCGGTTGATTTGGGGGAATTTCCAGCGGCCGCAGATGGGGGTTCCGGCCGCGAGGGTTCTGGCTCCGGCGCTATGGGGATGACGTTGGGGAGGGATGGCGATTTACTGTTCACGTCGGATTGGTCGACGCCGGTCAACAGCGGCCAACGGCCGGCAGCTGGTCAACTTTAATTTATTCATTTTTTATTATATAATTAATTTACATAAAATAATTAACATTTTTTAATATTTAATTAATNTAAAAATGTAAAATATTCTGCATAACATTTATTGTAAAACTTGTTACATACTTTTTTTCCGAGACGATAAGAGTCACATATATTCACAAAACAACAACACTACAGAACAACCACAGAGCTGACCTGCTGAATTTAGTTGGGAGAACTACACCGAAGGTAGACAACGAAGCCCAACTTGAGTGGTAAGACGTTTCACCTATGACCGATAGGTCATGGGTTCAAGTCACCGAGGAGAGAAAGTGAGAACACTATTGATCCTCTTTAAAAAATAAAAAAATAATAATAAAAGAAATACAACACAAAACACAAGAAAACTCCCAAAAGGGGACAAGCAAAAGCTCCGCGAGTGGAGAATACACCAAACGCACTCTTAAACTACTACAACCCTTCCCACAACATGAAGGTTCACCAAACGAAACGGTGACAGAGTAACAACCCAGGACCCAACCTAGAGTTGCAAGAGAACACCTAACTGGGTCAACACCAAGGGACCCAACCCCTATCCGAACGGATAACACCATCCATGCCAAGACAAACACCCCCAAAACCACCCCGCCGACAACACCGATCGAAGCCCCTAAATCAGAGACCTGGACCTCGGCCATCATCGTCATATGTCCCCTTCGCCCAGCATCAGAATCGAAGAAGACACGGTGGGCAGGGGCGAAATCTCCACCCCAAATCTCACCAATGGGAAAATTGGAGTCGCAGCCCATGCCCGGGGGACGCTGAAGGACCGCCACAGCGAAGAATTCAGATAAACGGCCGCCCGCCAGACGGAGCACCAGAAAAACGGCGAAACCCAGACGTGGGTTGAGCACAACCTTCTCCTCGGTGAACATGAACCCCTCCACACGGCGAAACTCCCGAAAGCGGGCCGCGCGGCCCAGGAGCGTCACCACAAAACGCCTGGTGAGCCCCACTAGGGAAGGCGCCGAAAATAGACGGATCGGGAGAGACGGGATTCGGGGATTCGGAGAAAAGGGTTTTTGGGAGAGACGATATGCTAACTTAATTTTATTTACTATATAATATTTTTTACTTAATATAAGATATAACCATAATTTTTAAACCCGGCCCAAAAATTGACCCGGTCAGGTCTCCAAGTCACCGGTTCAATTGCCGGCTCACCGGATCAATTGCTGAACCGGATACTTAATTTTAAAATTTTTAAAACTATATATATATATATATATATAGTATTTTTGACATATAATATACATAAAAGTAACAAAAATAAATGTTTTGTATATAATATTTGTACATCAAAGTGTTAAGAGAATTATATCTCACAATAAATATTTACTATATCAATATATTTACATAGTTTTTATTTTTATATAAAAAAATATTTAAAAAAATAAAAAAATATATAGGGACTGGGTCAACCGGGTTGACCCGACCGGGTCAAGGCCGGGTTGGCCGGGTTTTAACCGGTTCCATTGTTACCCAGTCCAAATAGCCCACCAAGACTGGTTCCGACTCTGGGTCGGCCGGGTCCCGGGTCAACTCATCGGGCGGGTCCGGGTTGAAAACAATGGATATAACATTCCTAACTCAAATTTTTTAAAAGTTTTATAATTCAGCACATTAACTTTCGTCCTCTTTATTGTAATTTGATTTAATAATTTACCTATAAGGCTTTTCGATGTTTACTATTTTATTAATTTCATTAGTGTAATCACATATTTTAACTTTGATATTTTTTTGAAAGGGACTTTTGATAGATTTTCATCAACAAAATAATTATGCAATGTGCTATAAAATTTTAACTAAAATATTTTTCTCAACCAAAAACCTTATTTTTATAAAATTTCAAGATGTTGAACTGGAATTATAAATACCTGAAATGTCAGACTTATTTTTAAATAGTTAGAGCGTTAGACAAATTTTAAATATCTAAAAAACATAGAACTATGATTGAAATTAGTATCAATCAGCAAACATGCTTTAATGTAGAATGCTCCCAATATATAATTCCCGAATATGCTGAGCTTCACTGGCAGCCTCGCATGCTTTCGGATCCTCTTTTTCATACTTCCATGCTTTTGATTGATTCATAATTAGGTTCGGGATCCATGTCAAATTTTCATTAGACACGATTCTTTCCATAATACATTAAATATTTTCTTTTATTAAAATTATCATGATTTATTTCATTCCATATTTTTCTTCCATAGTTACTATAATACTTTCTCTTTTATTTTATTTTGTTTTCTATTATATATCTTCACTTAAATCAATTGTGTTAATTTATGTCCCAAGATTTCTCTCATATTCATATATGACTCATTTCGAAGATGAAGTAATACATGATATTATTCTTTTAAAAATAATATTTGTTTAAAATTTAATTGGTATGCCATCAATATAATAAAAATAAATAAATAATTATCTAAATTCTAAAATTACATGTAAAGTTAAAAAGAAAAATATAGTTTGACATCAAATTTCTAAAATTATACGCGAGTGTTTAACTATTATAAGTAAATAATTTAGTTTGAAAATTTAGTTAAAATACAAATTATTTTAGTTTAAAAGAAAATCTTTAATATTCTTTTATATATGCTTCTTTTAGTTTAAAATGCTACGGTCCCGTTACGGAATCATCCCGTCTGGATGTTTAACCGTTTGGATACTCATTTAGTTAGTATAAGATGGATGATCTAAGGGTTAAATAGTGTTGTAAACGAATAGAACCGAACCGAACCGAACCGAGCTTGGACTGTTCGAGCTCGTGTTTGTTTATGTTCGAACAATGTTCGTGTTTGTTCGTTTATTTTTCGAGCAAAATATTATGTTCGAGCTCGTTTGTTTAATTGTTCGTCAAAGTTCGAGTTCGTTCGTGTTCGAATAATTTAATACATAAACTTTTTAAATATGTTTGATTAACTCGAAATTTGTTTTTTCGAACTTGAAAATAAAAAAATAAAATAAAAATATTTTATATTTTAGATTTTTATTAAAAATATATGTAAATATATAAAAAAATAAAATAAAATTATATTAAATCAATATTCGCGAACATTATCGAATGTTCGCGAACGAGCTCGTGTTTGTCCGATTATTAAACGACCCTAATTTTCTGTTCGAACTCGGCTCGATTAACAAACGAACGAGGTTTGGTCGAACACAAACAAACTATTGTTCGCGAAGGTTCGCTAGAGCTCAGACGGTTAAAACAATCGACGAAATGATTCCGTAACGGACCATAACATTTTAACTTAAATTAAAACATCATTATCAATCATTAGAAATTAATATAACGTTGATTTTTTCCCCACGGCAAAAGCACAAGCAACCGCCGGCTAACTCGAGAATGCACAAAACCAATCGAAAATTGCTGCAAAATACGGAGATCGGTCGCTCACCAGGCAAAAGAGTTGAACAGAGTTCAGCAGGTTCAACATTCGGAAAATTCAGATCTCTAACTTTGCCGCAAAAAGGAATCAAAATTGCTTCCTACCCGACAATCTCCGCCCTTCCCACCGCCATCTCCTCCGACTCGAACGGCGCCCTAGCCGGCTGGTCCGTCGTCTCCAGCTGGAACAGAATCGGCCTGCGCTATTCAAAGCAAATTGGTCGACACGACCCGTTTACCCGGATGTCAACCGGACGACAACAAAAGGCCCGAGAAACCCGCTATAGGATCTCCCAACAGCAATTTCCAAGATCTTTTCCTTCTCATCAGCACCCTTCAACTGGTACGCTGTTTTGCGTCTGACTTTTGTTTATTCACACACTTTTTTTTCGATAATATGTCTCCTATTCTATCCGTGGACGCGTATTATGGTTACTGGCACGATTGTGTTTCCCCTTTGATATATTAGATCGTTATATGTGGACATTATCATTCTGGTTTTTTTGGGTATCAAATCTTGATCCGGTGGTTTATATCTTTTTTGGACGTGTTCTGAGTTTATTTTGTCTTTTTTTTTCATGGTCTCAATTAGGATTTTCTCTTGCTATTGTTTTGTCGTAGTCTTTGAATAATTTCATTGCACAGGGAGAGAGAGAGATATCGAGGTTTAAATCCTGTTTATACACAGTGGCTGATGACAAATCAATTGTGGAGATGGGGTTTAGGGCTGGGTTATATATTTGCGGTGGCCACAATTTGGATTGCCGCCAGTTTTGTGGTGCAGTCGGTTGTAGACGAGGGGGTTTCCCCATTTCTAGTAACGTACATTTGCAATTCGCTGTTTATCGTGTATATACCATTAGTCGAACTGGGGCGCTTTCTGGAGGATAAGTACGGTAGCCTTTTGTTCTGGCGGAATACAAAAGATGCCTCTTTGCAAGAATCGAGGGCTCTTGAGAAGGAGATTCTTCTCGAGAATGGAGAGGCCAGTGCAAAAACTGATGTATTGAATTTGGATGTGATTGGAGCAGAAGAAGAACATGGCGATAATGATGCCCATGAAGGAGGTGTTATAGGACCACATTTGGTTGTTGAGAATGGTGGTGGCTGTTTAGGGCTGGATGCAAAAGGTCGTTGGACACGTTGGAGGATTGCAAAAGTCAGCCTGTTGATTTGTCCTATGTGGTTCTTTGCCCAGCTCACGTTTAACCTCTCTCTCAAGTACACTACAGTCACTGTAAGAATCTGACCACAATCTGTTTTATATACTAGACAGTTGGGAGTCCTTTTAAGAATGTACCAATGAATGTTCCTGGAAAACTTGTAATCAAGAAAGTCACTTACCTGGGATAGTAGTTGATAATAATGATAATGATAGTAAGTAACAAGAATCAAATTTGGGTTGCAGAGTGTAAAAACAATGGAAGTTTAGGATACATATTTTCAAGTTTTTTTTTTTTTTTGTTGAAAAAAACAAATATATATTCTTCATGTAATTAACAATAAATCTCTCTACTGATTTGTGTAGTCAAATACCATCTTAAGCAGCTCGTCAAGTTTGTTCACGTTTCTAGTCGCTCTAGTATTTTTGGGGGAGAAATTCACTTGGTTTAAGCTAGTCAGTGTGCTGCTCTGCATGGGAGGGACAATAATTGTTAGCCTTGGCGACTCAGGCACTGGTGCCAGTGCAGTTGCCTCAAACCCTGCTCTTGGGGATTTTATGGCCCTTTTATCTTCGATGTTTTATGCTGCATACATTACCCTAATTCGGCACGAGTTACCGGATGAAGACAACGAAGAACAGGGCCATGCTAGTATGGGCCAGTTTCTCGGGTTCTTGGGCCTTTTCAACCTTGTGTTGTTTTTTCCTGTTGCTCTCGTACTTGACCTCTTCGAGCTCGAGCGTTTTAGTGCTCTTAGCAGGAAGCAGTTTGGTCTGATTGTTGGTAAAGGTATGATAAGAAGCTTCATGTTAGTTAATTCATTGAAGAAGTTTGTTAATGATTATTGCTCATATTCATTTTGAATTTCTTGCAGGTTTACTGGATAATGTATTGAGCGACTATTTGTGGGCCAAGGCCGTTTTACTGACGTCAACCACTGTGGCCACAGCAGGTCTCTCGATTCAAGTGCCATTGGCAGCCATTGTTGATAAATTGACTGGAAATGCGCCTGGTGCTTTGGATTATATTGGAGGTGCTGCCATAATGGTTGGTTTTACAGGCATCAACATCCCTTCAGATGTTTTTGGCGGAGCTAAAGAAGCAGACATCAAATTGGAGAAAGTGAGCATAAATCGAGATGATGGGGAACAACTTTGAAGGGTTCTCGGTAGCTTTTTAGCTGTTTTTAGTGTAGAGGGACAAGTATCTGAAGTATGTACAATCTGTAGTAATATATAATAGATAGAGTTGATTCTTTCGACTTTTGATCACGAAAGTTATGCTGGGTTTTCACCCTGAGATTTGTATTGTACGTACCATTAGCACCTTTGGAGATGAGCACATTTCATAAGAGGTAATAATAGATGGATGTGTTCTGTTGAATTGAAACTGTTACCATTAATGTGATTATCATTTTGGAAACATTTTTTGGGGTTGAATATTATGTTTTGACAAAAGAGTTGTATCTCTATGATTTCCTTCAGTTGGAAATGCCATAATTCCATCTTTGTTACTCAACCTATGAATGAGCTAAATTTCTATTCACTAAAGGAAAAATATTGTTTGAAGGATGCAAACTGCAAATAACATATGACTATATATTTTTATTGAATTCAACTTCAATATTTATTAAGGTAAAAAAATATTCCAAACCATCAATGAGATCGATCATCAAATTCCCTTCCCCTGTGGATCCGTCTTCTCATAATATCACTGTATTGACAATATTCTGATGAGGAGACTAGTGCAAGTGATAAAGATACTGTTTTGCTAACTGAAATACGTTTGCATGGAGTGTTCTCGAGGAATCGAAACCCAGTGTCGGGATGCTTTTGGAGACCCGATAGGTATAAAGTGAGCATTCGCTTCCATTGGGGCGATTAGGTGATATAAGTAGCCTTTTTTTTTTTCTAATTTTCTGGTCTTTTGAACTGGGTTCGATTGTCGCTAAACATTCACCGTCTTATATATATCTGTTGCGATTAGGTGAATTGATACTCAAAATCGAGTAAACCTTACGACGTCGATCTGGTATGTAACAGTGCATAGATATGTTCTGATATGTTGATCAATGAACACCAAGAAGAATTTGATTGTGTAGTTAGCTCAAAGAACATTAAAAGAAAAATTAAAATAAAATAAAAATTGAATTCACTTTTCTACTATTATGAACAACTAAGAATACATATATATTCATTCCCCCTTGCTTTTTTTACAAGGGTCTGGCCACAACTCGCCGGCCAGATGGCGCAAAGTGGGGCCTCGTTAAAACCCGACCAAAGTAAAACCCGTGTGGGAAAAACCTCCAATCGGGAAAAAGAGTACCCCAATAATCGAAAAATACAATAAGACTATATATCAAACGGTATTGTCCCGGATATATATATATCATCTAGCTAGCTAGCAATTATGGGCAAATCACTCGACCAATGGAACCCATTCGCATGCAACCAATTATCCACGTCCTTCAACTCAAAATTAGAATCGCCCTCCAAAACCTCATCATCATTCAGCCACCTCTCGATATCCGACGGCCACACCACTTGCCCACCTGTCACCCCCATGCCCTGCTCATCACAACAGTAATCTTCGCCACCTGTCGCTGGATAGTCAAGCGACCCCACATGACCCTTGACCGTTGACGTGGGTGCCAGCGTGGCCATTAGGTAGCCCAGATCTGCTTCGACAGCTTGGACAACACCACGTCCTGACGTTGTAGTTGTTGTGGTCTTCTCCTTCTTCTTCTTGAGTACGCACAGAACGTAGTCCCGCCTGTCCTCGTCAACCCTGAGAGATGTGGATTCCGGAAGGGAGTACTCCTTCAGGGCCCACTCGCCGCGCGTGGGCCCCACGTCGTCCGAGTTTCTCGCCTGGTAGCGGAAAGTTCGAGCGTGGCCGATGATGTTGCCCTTGGGGCCGATGATGTCGGATTTCTGCCCTTTGTTCGACCAATTCCCGCCGGCCCCAACGTTCCTCGAGTAGCGCTGGTAACTCCTTCCCTTCTTGGCGCCGACTTTCTTGAGTTTGGTGAAGAAATAACGACAGCCACGGCCGTCTTTTACCTGGGAATCTTCGAACAGCTCCCAAGGCTCCTTTTGGCCGTAGAGGTCGGCTATGGAGATGAAGCCGTGGGAGGGAAGAGAATTACCTGTTATGAACCCCTGCAGAATTTCAATACAATCACCTTCCCGAGGACTAAAGCGAATCCCCATGATACTCACAACAATAACCTAGAACCTAGAATTTATTTAGTAAATATTTATTTAATATATAAAAAATTAATTAAAATTTAATAAGGTAAATTAGTATAAAAATCAACATTAATGATAATAAAAGTTTGAATAAATAATGTAATTAAATAATATAATATTATTATTTATTTATTTAGTTCTACTCATTTTTATTTTGTAATTAATACATACTAATACAATTCCCGTGTATCACACGAGTGTTGAATTAGAAAGCTTTTGTAAAAATATTAAATTTTTTATTTTTTTAAAACCTAAAATAATTTAATTTTATATAAAACATTACTTTTTCAATTAAATTATCAATTTATATTTTTTTAATCATAATAATTAAACACACGTACATTAAATGAAAATGTCAACCCGTGTTGATTTTTTTTTTACTTATATCATTTAAAAATATCAATATTATTTAGTATTACATATGTACAAAATATATATCTTAAATAAATAGAAATAATATGGTGATATGTATATGCATAAGTGTAGAATATGTTTATTTAATATTAAGCAAAATAGATGCATTTTTTACTTAATTAGATTCATAATACATCAAGTGTCGTATCAGTCGTGCTTCACAGTTTTTTAACTTTATATGTAATTTTAGAATTTAGATAAATAATTATTTATTGTTATTAGATTGACAACATACCAATTAGAATTGAAATAAATATCATTTTTAAAAGAATACATACCAATCTCTATTACTTTATAATATAATTTATATTTTTATTTCATATAATTTAATTTAATTTGATAAATAAATTTAAATTTTATTTATAAGGATATATATTACTGTTTAAGATATTATATATATAATATGGATGTCAAATCGAGGATCGTTAAAAGATAGTTAATTTGATATATCATATATGAAAAATAAAATACAAACAAAAACATTATAACTCTTAAAATAAGAAAAAGAAACATTTATAAAAACTAATGAATAAATTATATAAGAAAATGAAATGTGATGTATGGTAATATAGGAAAATAAAACATAAAATAGTTTACGGTAACTAATTGTAGAAGTACAGAAGGAAAAAAATCAATCATGGATTTAGTGTGATAAAAAATATTAATTTATATCAAAGTCTAACTCCAAAGCATGATTTTTTGCCAAATAGGATTCCAAAGCATGAGAGTTTGCCACGTATGCTCAATGCATTCTGAAATTATACATAGAGGGGATTTAATAAATAAATAATGTAAGTTTTTATAACTACAAGTAGTATAAATTGAATAATTAATATATATATATGGATAAAACGATGTTGAGAGATATATAAGTGAAGTCAAATATTTAACACAAGGTGGGTTAGATCAAGAGGCTCTAAGCTCTTTGGAATGGCAAACGTCCTAGGTTTCGCAATAAATATCATTTAAGATCATATCTAATGGAACATTGTCCATTTTTTGTTATATGACATGGTGAAAGAAAATTAAAATATTGTGTCTCTAATGGTTAATATTAATTGTGATATCATTTGTGATGTGTATAATTGTAATTAGTTGAAGAAGAGAGATGAATTGATAATAATGAAAATGCATCATTCTCTCTTCCGTAACCTAACCCCCAAATCGCCAAATCGCACAGTCCTCTTCCATCTCTTTTCTTCCGGCGCTAGCCTTCCTTGGTGACGATTAGTCACCGGCCAGTGGTCCTCTCTGACCGCTCGGCCTGGCCCTTGGTTCGCGAATCTTCGGGGTCCCTGCAGGGGTCGCGATTGGAGACCTCCCCTCTGTCGCCAACGAGTATGTGTCGGGTGGTGGTGCTCCTCCGGTTTGGGTCGGTTGGTCTTCCTCGGTCGTCGGCTGTCTTCAATTGGAGGTTAGTGGCCTCTGCTTTTTTTCTTCTTGCTGGTTTGTCGGAGGTTCCCCTGGTCGGCCTCGCAGTTCTCGGCGAGGCTTCTGGTGGGTTCGGGATTTGGTTGTGGCGGTTTGCAGTGGAGGGGAGGCGAGTGAGCCAGGGGTCTGGGTGGGACCCTGGAAGCTGTGGCTGTTCCGGTTGCGGCGGCGGGGTTGAGGAACCGAGTCATCCTCACCATTCCCCTTTCGGCTAGTGGTGTTAGGCGACGGGGGTCCCGGTTCTTTCGAGCTTGTCTAGTGGTGTTAGACGGTTTTGAGCCGGGGTTGGTGTGGGGGGCGGTTCGTCTTCCTTTCGGTCGGTGATGGGTTGATTCGGGGATTGGTACGGGGCTTGATGTTGGCTACTGTATAGGCATTTGGCAGTTTCGGTAGTGTTTCTTCAGGCTTGGTATCCTTCTTATATCGATTGTTCACTGCTGGCTGAGTCTGATCGATTGCTGAGGAAGGGCCTTCTGTGTTTACTTAGTTTTTCTTTTTTGTCGTTTTGTGTTGTTTGAGTCTGTGTTGTTTATTTTTGGTCTTGTGTTTTAGGTTTGGACCGTTGGTCCCGGTTCTGGTTACTGATTCCCCTGTGGGGGGGCGTTTCTATTATCCTGTGGGGAGCGTTCGTAGTTGGAATGTTGTGTTTTTAGTTGTGTGTTGTGTGTTTCTTTTCTAGTGTGGCTAGCGAGGCTCTAGGCGGGTTCGATCCGTCCTCCCAGTTTTTAGTTCCTGGTTGTAATATTCAACCATGGGCTGCTTTTTTGCACAGTTGTGCGTTTTGATATATAATATCTCTATCGTTTCGGAAAAAAAAAACATATGCTTCTTAATTCAATACCTGTAATACACGAGTAAATTATTTTAGTTTTAAAGAATATTTTTAAAATAAAAGTTTTAATACATTTGACATATGCTTCTTAATTCAAAACCTGTATACTACTACCCAAATAAAAAAAAATAACTTAAATTATAAGTATATTTAAAAGTTACTATTTTTTTATTTATTACTAATTTTTTATCCACAGTATATCAAATTAATCACGCCTTTATTAACTTCGGTTTGACATCTATATTGATATACAAAATAAATAAATAATTATATTTATCTTTATAATCAAAAACAAATACCTATTAATATTAATTAAAAAATAAAATTATTTAAATCGATTTAATTATAAAGTTGTTAAATAATATAATTTTTGAAAAAATATTATATTATAAGATGGTAATGTTGGGATCTGTGAGGATCACGATAATATGGAAGTCACGGATTATCTACGAATTAAAACCTAAGCGCAGTGGAACTAGAAGTGGGGGTTCAAAGCGTACCTTTTTAAATTTTTCTGGACTCATCGGGTCGTTCCTAATCATGTTGGACCTTCTCGGACTTGTCCCGAACTCACCGTATCAACCCGAACCCACCGGACTGCAGTTGGACAGCCCCTGGACCACCTAGAGCGACCTGGACCGGTTCTGGCTCGATCTGGGCCGGCTGAATTGTTGTCCGCTGGGCCGCGTTGGTGGACATCTGGGTGTTTAGTAGAGAATTGTGGGTATGTGGTAACCGAGTTACCCGACTCGGGTCGTTCTCTAAGGAAAGCTATTCGGAGCTTTGGTTGCTATTCGATTGTCCAAAAACGTAAAAGAAAAAAAATAAATCCTAAACATCCTAATTTTATGGATTTCCAAATGAAAAACACAAAATCAGAAAGTTTCTATCAACTTACCATTTTCCGTCTTGAAAATCTTACAGATTGATTTCCAATTTACATTTTGCTTAAAAAAACGAAGACAAGAATTACTGACTTACATTAACCCGAACGAAAAATTCCACTGCCCCAAAATTTTTCAGTTGAAGGTGAATTAGATTTTCTATTTTAAAATTAAAATTATGTTTCAGTTTATATTTCATTCTTTTTTTTTTACCCAACGAAAAGAAAATATTATAGCTCAACAAGAGTACAACAAGATAACCAACGGGGTTATAGTACAATAGGCGGGGAAGCAAATCAATGTTCCCCCTCGAAAGCCATCTTGGCTAGGGAGCAGCTAGAGACGAAAGAAGAAGAAAACTTTTAAATAAGCACGAACCAAAAGACCTACTCAAAATCCTAATATCATCCAACACTACATTATCCAACACAGGCCCAAATGCAAACTGTACAGAAGATGTAAAACTCATTTAAGAGAAATCAAACAAACAATATGTTTCATTCTATTGAATGAATTATATGGTTCCTTTAACAAATTTTGGTTATTAAAAATGGAAATACTGTAACCGTAAGTTTTGACCTTTTTTTCGTTTTATCATTATTTTTTATATAATATTTATATTTTCTCTATAGTTTATTTGATTTTTCACAATCTATTAATTAACAAAATCTTGTTATCATATAAACGATATCACCGTTAAATTCATCAACTTTATTTAAAATCATGAGAAAAATATTATTTTATTATTATAATGATTTTCGTAAAATATTCAAATAATTGAATTACAAAGAACTGTTTAACAATATAATATTAATTATAATCATTTATAGTAGGTTATATATATATATATATATATATATATATATATATGTGTGTGTGTGTGTGTGTGTGTGTATGTGTGTGTGAGAGAGAGTCACTTTTATAAGGTCATTTGTAAATTACTCCAACAATATAATATATCTTGGGTTGCATGCTAGGCCGGTGACCATTATTTATGTGAAAAATATGATAACATGTTATAACCTATGATAAACCGTGATTCATGTTATTTATATATGTTTTTCCGTCCATCCACACGCGGTATGTTAAGTAAACCCAGGTAATATAAATACTTGAATATGGCTCTCTCATTGCTTGCTCGAAAGCTAGAAAGAATATACATACAATGCCACGAATTAAACATATATTATGTGAAAATGATCAATCTAACTCCAAGAATAAGCCTTCACCAAATCTTTGTCCTCCCAATTCACTTTTCCAACCACCTTATAGAAGCCATCTTCTTTTACCACCCAATTGATCACGGTAAAATGATCTTTACGGCCATTGAAGACATCGAAAACCTGTTGTTTGCCGTTCCAGTAGAAATGGCAAAAGAAAAGAGTCGAGCCCCAGAAATTGAGTTTGAATTCCCAATGGTATTTTTGCCTGAAATTGAGCGTGTGGTATCCGAGGTCATTGTCCTTTGACTGGCAACGGAAAGTCAAAGAAGGGCGTTGGATAAGGTCCGTGATCCAGACTTGATAGCTGGATGGGTGGAATGGCTCCGGTTCGCCTTGACCGGGAAACGGCGGAGCGTAGGAGGAATGAAGTAGCAAGACAAGACAAAAGTAGGAGATGAGGAGGATTTTGGCAAGAGTGATTCCCATATTAAGAGAAATATTGATGTGAAGGTGATGATTTTCATTGACAACTCAATATGGGGGTACTTATACTAGTAATTTTGTACAAATTGAATGTATTAATCTGTATACATTGAAGGAGGTTGATATTTAATAAAAAAGTAGAAAGCAGAATTTTTGTTTAAATAGTTTGACTTAATTACAACGAAAAAATTTTAAACGACATTTAAGACTGGTGTTTTTTTCCTTTTGCGAGAAACTTATTTTTTAAAATTATATGTCTAAATATTGTCCTATTTTTTTTTTTACCTCTTGGTGCACTTTAATTTTTTTTCCTAGTGTCCATTTTTTTTCTTTGGAACTATTTATGTGTCGATTTTCTTGGAAATATATATACGTATTAATAAATATGTTTAAGAATGTAAATATTCATTTACGTATCAATAAATTTATTTAAAAATGTAAATATGTTTAAAATAGGACGGTAAAAATTTCTAATGTTACGTGTTCCACCATGAATCTCAATATTTAAAATTATTCATTCACATTAATATTCCAATTGAATGTTTGTAGTATTTTAATATTACACATATGAAGTCATCGTCGTGTTAGAAGATCATATTTTCTCTTTCTGATTAGAAAAATAATATAATAGTAGTAAATAAATTAATTAAGTGTTAATTAATCATAAATGTGAATTTTCACACTGAAAAAATTGTGATATAATGTAACACCATGCTAACTTACTAGTATCAGAGTAAAATTTTTGTAACTTTATTTCGAAAATACATATAAATTTTTTGAAATTATTTAACTTAATTCGGGATGCTACTAAACTTATCTACTCTGAAAATCTGTTTTTCTTTAACTTGGTCTAAATATTGGTTTAGACATAAGGAAAACAGATATGTATAATCTAATCAAACTAGCATGTAACTCAACCAGACCTGTCTAGAGATCCGATAAAATCTGAAAACTAGCATGCAAGTTTGATTCTGAAAATAACATCAGCGAAAATGTAAAGTGTGGCAAAAATATATACAAACTGAGTATATACAAAAGTCCACAAAACGGCCAGCCGAGCTAAATCCACGACCACCACCACAACAACTCAACTCACGCCTGCGGCCCGACCCGAACATCTGAAAAAAAAAAAAACATAATTGTGGGGCGTGAGCACAAAAGTGCAAAATGCTCCGCAGAAACCCATACTAAAGTAAACAGCAACAATAATAACAATATCATGATCATCAGTATATATAAACTGAAACTGAAACTGTACTGTAACTCAATCTCCCGACAATCTGAAAACTCAGCCGGTAACCATGTGCACACTCTAGTGGAATATTAAAGCAACTGCCAGCCACCACCAACACTTAGGGGGAAACTCAAGGCAACTCGAGGCCACCACCCTAAGCGGATAAACTTAATATATATACATACCTCGGACATGAGATCAGATATTATACTCAATGTAATACCCAGTCTGGGCTCGCACCTGTACTTTCGAAAATGAAAATGGCAGTGCTGAACTTGAAAACTGTCTCGTCAAACTGTATAAAGATATAAGCAATTAATATACTAAGTACTATGCTCAGAATACTCAATAAAATGCTAAGATGCTCTGTTTTTAACTTCTAACTCATCCGGATTAATTAGAACGCTCTAAGGGTTCGATATAATATTATACTAAGTCCGGAACTTACTGCTATAACTTAATCTGAGTAGATTTTTGGCTCGAAAAATTACAAAAATTTCGGAATACGACTCGGACCGAACACATGAACCAAAACAAACTCGAACCACCGGCTGAACCGGCTAGTTCGCTCATGAACTGGTCCGGACTTGCAACACTTTCTGGCCAACTATACTCAATGTATGCTCATGAAAGGGTAAATACTTATGTTCAAGCAAATACACTTAAACAATTAGATATGCTTAATAGACCCCTTAAAACCTCATGATTTTATAAAATCATACATACCTCCAGAATTACTAAAAATTAGCAGTCAAATACTTCATTTAGACATGTATTTCCAGTTACAATTTCAGCTAATTCCAGTTACATTTGACCCTTCTTTCTTCTAAGAATTTTATAAAATACCATAATTAACTTCTGAAGCTAAAACTTGGTCACAATGATCAAAACTCATACAAGACATACTCATAAAATTTCACATCAAAAGCATGAGTGTAGGCTGAGTTCTATTGCAACAAAGATCAACTTGATATGCTGGTAGTATAACATTTTTATCTTGCTCATTTCTCATCATTTTTAATTGATATTGAACAGTCACACTCTTAACTCATATTGTAACATGTCATAAGAATTTCATGTTAATAGCATGTCGATGGACTGAGATATTCGCATTTTAAGTGGCAGCTGAAACAAAGCACTTGAAAATCACTTTGCACATTAAACTTCAAACACTTATAACTTGAGCTATACTGATCCAAATGATATGATTCTTTTATGAAAATACTCAGCACAGGGACAAGAATTACATATGTTCAGCTTACTTTACTAGGTTGATCATAGCATGCACAGAATCAAACTCAAACAGGACCTATGCTTCATGTACATGAATGAAGAACCCTTATACTTATTATAAATTTATGCTCACTTGAAAACTTGAACTTTCAGCTTATCCTAGCACATATTAAAGCTTTGTAACTCAGCTATATAACACACTAATATTTGGGTTCTTACCTCTTCAATCACTAAGCAAAAGATCAAAGAAGATGATGCTATGGCTTCTTCTCGTGACAATCACGCACGTACAAGTACTTAGTTGCTTTTTCAATTTTTCTCCTAATTTCTATGTGTTTGCTATGTCTTTGAAGTAAAAGACTTCATTTCACCTGGTACTTAGCTCATATAGCCATGGTTAAGAAGTGGGAGATGAGTAATGGTTTAAGAAAATTCAAGGTAAAAACAAGTGTCCGTATGTTGACCTAGTCATGGTCTTAGGTGTATTTCTTACAAAAATTCCAAGAATTCTTGGTACTCTAAGGACTTTGACCGTACTAACCTTAAGATAGGTCATTAATATTGGGACTAACCTCACTTATGCACAATAATGAACGGATGGCGCGAGGAAAATGCGAGCTGGCGAGAGAGCAACCGTACGCGGCATTTAATTGTGTGAACTTCTTAAACCGAAACCCTACCTTAGGTTTAGAACTAATTGAAGACTTAAGTTGATAACTAAGTATTATGAAAATTTTAAGAAAAAATACTACATAGGTTCGATTAGGGTTTAAGCTATACTCGGCATTAATTGAACTGAACTTGTTCGGTTTTCAATCACGACTTAATCTCGACGATTTATAAAAATATTCTCGACTTCAATTATCTCGTCGATTTAAAATAATTAATCCCGACTATTAATGTCCGTTTATAAAATTAAACGGTTCGGAATTAATTATCGAAAATTTGCTCGGTTACTGAATAAACTTTAAACCAAATCGATTTTCGACTTAAAATCGAACTTATAACTGAATGGCTTACTAACTTGGCTCGGATATTAAGAACGAGCAATATTAATAAAAGTAAAAATAATTCGAACTCAGAACTAAAAATATTACTTTTATTAACAAAAGAACGGGATATTACATATTGTTGTTGTATTGAAATTAACAACTCAAATTAACGAATAGCAAGGTGTGTTCAATGTGAAATAAAAGTAAATGTGTATTTTATTGATAAGTTCACAAGAGTACAGGAAGTCAGTTTTTTGTTCATAATGAGATGTCTTATAGTCCGTGTACAATGTGTTGAAAAAGATCCCCCTACAATAATAAATCCAGCTATTTATAGTACGGCTACTTTTTTCTTTTAGTACGAGGTAGATCATGAGATCGCATTAAATATTGAGCAGCTTCAATAAAGCGGTGTGTAATGTAATGAGGGAACATCAATGATTATTCTTTGACTTGATGGTCCAATAAAAGATGTACAACGTCTGCTGCTTAAGAATTCGGTCTCCTCGGATATCAGTTGAAAGGATAACCTTCATAGCAAGTAATTTTGTCGTTGGCGAAGTCGGTCTGTAAGCTTCTATAGCTTAGTCGGTTTGGAGTGTGATCGGTCTAGCTTGTGCTATGAGGAAGTCGGTATCTTTTCGACTGTTACCGACTTGGACTAAGTTAGTCTTTTTCGAAAGATCAAACAATATGATTAGTTCTCAACTAATCATGTACAACCAAGTCGGTACTTCTAGCGCCAAACTAATCATGTACAACCAAGTCGGGTATCAACACATATAATGGTACAAAAAAAATTATATTTTAAAACTTGAACCATTGTACTACTAAATAAGTATAATGTAGAAAGAAATAAACAATATATAAACTAATTAAAAATATTCAGTGGACCTAACTATAAACCAATCAACCTTATGTATCTTGTGACCGACTGAACGAGAACCGTGAGTCCATATTACAAAGTTTTGCAAATAATTAAAAATAAAATTTTCACAAATTTCATTAATAGGAAAGCGATTTCCTCGATTTTGAAAATTCTGTAGATTCTGCCTTAATTTTATAGATTTCCAAATTAAAAAAGCAAAATCGAAAAGTTTCTATGAACTTACCGAACTCTGTGTTGGGAATCTTACAAATTAATTTCTAATTTACTTTTTACTGAAAAAGTCAACATAATTACAAATTGAGGAAGTACTTAAGTTACATTAACCCGTATTACGCCTTAAAAAATTTCGGTATCTTTATTTCAAATTTTTGTCCCAATTTCACTCTTTATCACACTTCTTGTCTGTGATGTCACAATGATACACGAATCTCAATCAATAACTAAACATAAAATGTAGAGGATTTAAATTGTTTTGATTTTTATTTGACTAATTTGATAAATTAATTTAATTTTAAATAAAGTTGATTGAGTGAAATTATAATTTTATATTTAAATAATATTTAAAATATAATTATTAAAATTAACGCGATATGTAAGAACGATTAATTGATATCATTTAACTATATAAACAACATTGAGAAGAGTTAAATTAGATAAAGTTGAATTTAATTTTTATTTAAAAAGTGGGAAACAATTATTAAACCAGTCAAAACCAATTATATTCTATAGTCAAATGCGCTACACAATTATTATTTTCCCGTTAAAAGGCGATTGTTGTTATCTTAATTGGTTGTATTATTCTTTTAATACCATATATCATTTTTTTGCTAAACATTGTAACATAAATCAAACAAGACTTTATTCATTATTATGCCACCTTCTCGAAAGCTAGTAACGATATATAAGATTATGCCACTAAACAACGTACATATAAATAATAATCATCACTGCCAAGAATAAACCTTCACCAAATCCTTCTCTTCCCAATTCTTCTTTCCAACCGTATAGAAGCCATCTCCTTTGACGATCCAATTGCACATGTTATATGGACCATCTACGTAAGTATCGCACGTTCTGCGACTCGCGTTGAAAGCATCGAAAACCTGTTGTTTGCCATTCCAGTAGAAATGACAGAAGAAAAGAGTCGAGCCCCAAAAATTGACTTGGAATTCCCAATGATAGTATTGCCTGAAATTGAGCGTTTTGTATCCGAGGTCATTGTCTTTCGACTGGCAACGGAAAGACAAAGAAGGGTGGTTGATGAGGTTCGTGATTCGGACTTGATAACCGGGCGGGCGACGTGGGGGCGGGTCTCCGCGGTCGGGTGGCGGAAGGGCGTGGACCCGAGCACGTGGGCCCGAGTGAATTAGCAAGAAAAGAGAGAAGTAGGAGATGAGGAGGGTTTTGGCAAGAGTGATACTCATGTTGATGAGATATATTGATGTTAATTATAGAGTGTTTTTTGTGTTAAGTGATGAT
Organism: Striga asiatica; assembly: GCA_008636005.1. Classification (NCBI taxonomy): domain Eukaryota; kingdom Viridiplantae; phylum Streptophyta; class Magnoliopsida; order Lamiales; family Orobanchaceae; genus Striga; species Striga asiatica. The sequence continues at coordinate 5,376,556 of BKCP01000001.1, forward strand.
GTTCATTAACAAGTGTATGTGAGGGTATTTATACTAGTACAAGTGGATGTAGCCCCTAATGATTGTGTGATGTGATTGTGATCTATGGCATGATTGGTGAGATAAAATAAAATTTGATAGGACTGAATGAGTAAATTATGAGAAATAGTGATTGTAATTGGGAGCATTTTTGGAGAATTGAGTATTTTTGGGGAGTCGATTTAACTAATTTAGAAGTAAATTCTTAATTTAACATTCAAATATTGATAAATTACCCAAATGGAATTTTGCATCCAAAAGTGTTTTCAAACAATTTTAAATTGACTAATGGATAAGTTGGTTTTTCAAAATAAGTGTTTTATATGTGTGTGAATAAACGGATTTAGAAGCTAATTGATAACTTTGGCTATTCCTATTAAATATAATCACGGTATTATAATTACAATAAATTAGTATTTGATTTTGTGCACATACACATATACAAAAAAATAAAATAAAATAAAAAAATTATATGTTATATGTGTGTAGGTAATATTTCAAATCATAAGTTAGAAAATGAGCATGACAAATTTATAAATTTTATCGTTAGTTAAAATGATGATATAAATATAAACTATTTAACTTATAAATTAAACTTTATATTGATTGCAATAATGTATTTTTTTCAATAATATCTGATTATAACTAATTACTTAGATAAAATAACATTGAAATTATTGTTATACCAATTGTCTAAGGAATTTTAAGAGCTTTAGTTAGGCCACAAAATTAAACTAATTAATTTTTTTAATAAAAAACTTGCTAAATGAGTTGGAAAAGAAAATTTAAATAGATAGTTTAAAAAAATAAAATAGAATATTATTTTATAATATTACAAACATACGAGATTGTAGCATTTCCCATTATGTGGTTTACTACACATTAACTGGTTGATATTTACACAAGTTATTCAATCATAATTATTTTAGCATTAAATGTGATCTGAAAATCAAAACTATCGCTAATTATACATAATATGAATATTTAATTTAAATCAATTTATTTCTTAAGCAAAAAATAAAATATAATTTACCAAATAATTATTTTTAATGTTTTTGAATTATCTTTTAAGATTTTTGAAATCTAAATCAAATTGTGTACCATATGTTTGTAATGGTTCATGAAAAATATAATTGTATTTGAATGAAGAAAAGTTAAAAATTCGACCAAAACTATTATTTTACTGGAAAACATGAATGATAAAATGAATAATATTTAAAAACTTTGCTAACATATGTCAGTTGAATTATAACTGTTGTATTTAGTCAATAAAAATAATGACAAAGAATGATCCCCTTCAAGAAGAAAAAAGACAAAATTTTAAACTATCACATGCAATTATTCATGTAAAATATTTTAATTTAGTATTACTGTTATATTTGTCAAACTTCCGCTAACAAAAAATATTTTGAATAAACAAGACTAACTTAGATAATGGAGGTTTCTCAACCAAAATTTTCATGCAATGTTTTTAACCATTAATTTTATATATTATTATTTTCACAATTGTATTTCAACTTTTGATATATTGGACACTGTCCATTATGTAATGTACTTCTTGTGTTTGCTTAATTGAAAATAGTAATGCAAAAAATAGAATAGATCATAAAAATATAAAAGAGAAAATATAATTTAAAATTACATTAAAATATAAATTATGTATCACGTGCATCGCACGTGCATTTTACTAGTTAATAAAAAATTAAAAAATGTACAAATATAATTTAATAAACAATTGACCTTCCAGAATCCGGATTGAAAATTGTAAATTACATGGTTTGTTACACTATACGTGGTGTCGCATAAATAATGTTTTTTCTTATTATGGGACTCATAAAGAAAGACGAGAGCAAATTTATTTTATCGATCAAATATTGTTAACTTGCTCATATGACAATATTGTTAAAACTTCTTCATATTAATATTTTATATCAAGTCTATTAGTGACGGTATGTGGAATTAATAAAATATATTATGATTTTTTTTAATCATTTTATTCTTCTCTGTATTTTTTACTCCATTTATTTTTTGGAGTTATCTTTGAAAGAGTTATATTTTTGGCAATGAAGTCAAAAATTAATATAAATGAAGATATGTTCTTGCAAGCATGAGAAATAAAAAAGGGAAGTTCTTTTATTTATATTTATATTTATATATTCGAATTTATTTATATTTATATTTATATATTCGATTTATATACATATATATTAGATTACTTGATCTTATTGTGATTTATTTTGTGTAGGAAATCGGATCCTATGGAGATAAGGAAAGAGAGGCATGCATTAGAAGGAGATCTTGGAGAGAGAAGAAGGAGATCATCACTTGCCAAATATCTTGCTACTTAATAGGAAGGAAATCAAAAAAGGAGTCCTATGCTTGGAGAAGACTCCAACCCTAAGGAGGCTGTATAGATACCCACTTGAAGATCGAATCAGAGTAGAAGAGATCATTATCATTTACATAATATTAAAGCTTCAAGCCTTTTAGGTTTTATTTTCGTAGCTCAGTTTTCGGTGTTCTTACGTCATTCGAAGAACTGAAGTCTTTTGTTTTGATTGCTTTGTTTTTCATTCAAACACTTTTGTGATCAGTACTTAGGGATTAAGTACAGGTTTTTAGCGAGAATAAAAGTCCACAGGATGTGGCCGGAGAAGTAGTTGATAGAAACGTGTGTAGTTGTTGGTTAGGCTAGAAGAGAGTTCTAGTTGCTGTAATTCCAAAACTATACAAGTGTGCACAAAAAGAGGAAGTAAGACGCTTTCCTGAAGAGTTTTTAAATCTTCGATTTATTGCTTCCGCTATTCTAGTTGTTTATTTGTGTTTTAACAACGTTGAGCGCACTCATCGTAAAATACCTACGTTTCGATCTTAATAGTATATAAATTTATTGAGGGTAAATATTCGATACGTAAAAAAGTTACATGATTTGAATTAAGCGTGTTGTCCGGCCTTGGTTTGTCCTTAAAATGTCCCGAAAGAGTACCCCTACGAATTCAACAATGAATAAATTGTTAACGGGACAACTTAGCTTCAAAACAATCTTGATTCAACCAAAAGGATCAACATCAAACGATACAAGATGTCCTGGCGTATAGCAGACTACAAGGATCATTTTTATTCAATGAAAAGGATTCAATATAAAGTAACTAGCACCGGCCAATAGCAGACTATAATTAATGACATCAAACCAAGCCCAATAACTAGATGTCCTGGCGCATATGGCGGAGCAGCACTGGGTTTGTGACCTCCGGGCAGCTGAGATGCGGCAAGTGACCCTCTGCCGGAATCAGCTCCAAAACCGACTTCCCGCCCAGGCTCCGGTGGATGTACTCAGCCACCTCCACCGGCACAATCGCGTCCTTGGAGCTGTGGATGACGTGGCAGGGGACGGTGATTTGGCCGAGGTATGGCCTCAGGTCATAAGAGAATATCCAGCGGCCCCTGTGTAAGACAATGTGCGGCCGCTCCTTAACCATGGTTCTTTTGAACTCCTCCACGGCCACCAAATCCCATAGCATCTGATAATGAAAATTACAAAAATACAAATTATTGCTACCTTCAACTGCTTACCACAAAAGTTGGGAGTTCAATCGATAGCCTTTGATCTCGAGTTCGAAGGGCCCGGAAAAACCTGGCCAACCATATACGAAATCTTGTCCCAAGATGAATGCCTATTGATGAGTGGTTCAGATGAATGAGCAGCAGGAGGAATTAATAGGCTCGTTTGTCTTTCTGAATAGGATGCCCAAGTGACCATATAAAGCCCAGCTATGATCAGTATTCCTCCAAGAATGCTGTTTGTTATAAAAGAATCCATAGCCACGTAAAAATAATGATTTCAATTATGTGGAAATCACAAGATCTTATGGAAGATCGATTTAGATGAGAATATGCATATAGATTTATATATATATAATACTTGATAGTTGTGTTGATTTCACACGAATTAGCACAATGCATTTTATTTTCAATCCTAAAGTAGAAATGAATTCTCAAAAAACACGTTATGTCTAAAACATACTTTTTGGATCCTTAATAGATAAATCTCGCCTACAACGAGTAAATTGAAAATGTCACCATAACATGGCTACAAGAACTGCTTTCAACAAAAATAAAATAAAAGATCCTTGCGGTCAGAGAAGCCAAAAATCTGATGTATTGTATAATTCCTCGTCTGAAAATATTATTGTTTTAAAGATATTATACGAATTAAAAATCTAAAGAAATGACATTCATTCTTATTTAAATAGGGTTATTTAATGTATTTCCTACTCTAACACTCATTGTACAAACCAAATTTGTTTTTCACAATAAATAACAGCAATTTGGACTTCTTGGACCAAAAAATGCCTTAAAATCTTAAAATGATAATAAATTTGGGACAAAAGAAAAGAGGAAAAATGTCAACTATATCAGAATGGAAGGTGCAAATATTATGAAGAAATACAGAATGTACCTTCCCAAATAAATTGTGCTTCCCAGGAAAATTTTGGAGAGAAAAGCTGATGCAGCAGGTTGAAGTGGATTATAAATAGCAACCAAGGCAGGACCAAGGATCGTGTTTGACCATGTCATAATCACATAGTTCAGAGCTGATGCTATTATTCCCTACAGCGACAAGGAAACATAAGGAAAACTAAAGAATGAATGAAAAGACAATAATCCAAGAGTAAGATCTACCATTCAAATTCATAAATCATATAAAGAACTTACTACTTAGAGTAATAGAAATGGGTTGAGAAACATTGTGACTCCAACTGTATAAAAGTTTACTAAACAAAGAGATCTTTAGGTCCATAACCTCATATGAGCTCAGCCTGCAGATTCCTTAAATGTCAAAAAATGTCGATAACCTTATTATCCATTGCCTCCTTATTTTCATATCTTTGGATAAAGAAGACAAATCAGAAAAAGGTCATGAGGAATCTTCCTTTTATATATAACATATATAAAGATAGAAGAAACACAAGGTGTGGACCAATCAAAGCAGCAGTTACTAATAATGGCTCTCTAGCTTCCGCACACACCCATATATAGAAACAGAAGAGATAGCTTACAGCATAGCAAACTGCTACAGCCTCTGATTTTGAGAGCTTCCATTCTGCTGACTCATCAGTCAAAAAGAATGCAGTCGCTATCATAAACAGTACACCGAAGAAATAAGAATAGGCCGTCACTGATATATTTGCAGGATACTTGGTCAAAACTGGAGCCTGATAGACATTAAACAAAACAGAGCCACCAATAAGACTACATAAAATTCCATATATGCTATCAAAATCAAATTAAATACGTCTATCATTTTGGTTGATGAAACAAGCTATTATGATGCGGAACACAAAGATTTGACACATTTTTTAATCCTCAAACAAAAGCATACTACCGAATCCTATTCAAGCTTCTGAAAGCTGAAAGCAGCATAAGATGATGAGAATAGTAAAGGGTTCCCATATATATATGGACAATCTGTGTGAATACAAGAGAACACTGACTGACAAATCGATAAGAGTCAATAAATACTAAAACAAAGAAAGTTATTTGAAATTCAGTACGAACAAGAGATGAAAATTTGCTTATAAATTTGTAAAAAATTACTTGAAACGCCAGATATGCCGCCATGCACATGCAGTTCCCAATTAAGCATAAAACCCCAAGGTTCCAACTGTCAATCCCTAACCCCATTGAAGTAGAAATAAACCAAGCAGCAGGCTCCGGCTGGCCCTTTGCTCCTATCTCCCCATTTAGGTAAAGTCTGCTTCCTCATGTCCAAACACAGCTGGACCACGGAACATAGCCATTAGAATGGCACCAGACACACAAACAAAAGTGCCTCCTAACTTTGTTTGGCCTTCAATTTTCCATAAGTTCACTGTTTCTGTACTGCACATAGGATACAAAGAAGAGTATCAAATAACTATGACGGTATCAGCAGAAAATATGGAAATCAGTACCAATATCTAGCATCATGCATGCAAAATACCATAGAAATAGCTTGGAAAGAGAGACTTACTGACCCCTTGATAACAGCTAGCACAAATGTAAAAACTGGGATAGCAGGCTGTATGGCTGCAGCATAAGCTGGATCTGTATACCCAAGGCCAAAAAGAAACAAAAGCTGGTTTCCAAAAATCCTAACTCAACAGCAAAAGACAGAAGAAAGAAAATAAAAACGAAAGGCATAAAGAATATACAAACAAAACTCAGTTTTTATCTTTACGAACACAATTTTAGTGAATTTAAAAACAATTAATGACAAAACAAATATGTTATACAAGATCAGTCGCATCCACAACTCACCAATTATGAAAATCAAATGCCTCAAAAAATCAACAATTTTCACTAGTAAGCCTCAAAAGACAGCAAATTCAGGACAAACCATTCTTGGAGAAAAACAAATAGCAACTCGAATGCATCCTTTGGAAGTGTAATGCCAATTTCCTCCTGAAGCTCCCTTCTGTTAACATAAATAAATAAATAAAAATAAAAATAAAACAAAATTAACCCCCGAAGCTTAGTCTAATTGTAAGAGCATGAGCTTTCTAGTTGGATCTGATTACCTGATGCCAAACAGCAGAATTATATTTTTCCACTCAATATCCTCCAGTCCACCATTCCAAGTCACCAATAGTCTTTACACGAACAAAACCCGTTTTCAAAATGATGAAACCTGTATGCATCCCGTACAACAATAGCCCGATCAGCAACCCTCGATATGAACTTGATCCATTTATGACAATCGTTACAAACACGCAGATTCTTCATAACGTGCAAGGGAATCACACCAGGCAGGCTCATGAGCCCGAAAGCAACTGCCAGTTTCTCACTGTGTACGAGCTCAGTCGGGTCCTTCTGCCCGAGCTCCGACTCACTCCACAAGCTCCCACGGTCCTGCACGTACCCGATCTCAGCTACACGCTCGTTCAAAACCTCCAAATACCCATAAATCTCTTTCGTAAGAGGGTGAAGCCTATCCCCAACAAAAAATGCATGGACCGAGTCCTTTATCTCGACCCAACTACGGCCTGGCTCCTTCTTCACGCCTTTGTCTCTCATGAGCCTTCTCGTTCGATCACGATCGTCCCATTTGCCTGTGACCGCGTACATGTTGGACATGAGCACGTAAGTAGCCGAGTCCTTGGGCTCCAATTCCAAGAGACGCTTAGCGGCAAACTCCCCGATTTCTCTGTTCTTGTGAACCGTGCAGGCGCTCAAGAGAGTCCTCCAGACCATTGCATCTGGTTTGAGGGGCATTGACTCCACAAATTCACTCGCGCGGCGAATTTGACCTGCACGTCCGAGAACATCGACTACACAGGCATAATGATCCTGATTTGGGATTAAGCCGTGATTCTCGTTCATGGATTTGAAATATTCGAGCCCTTCCTCCACTAATCCCACGTGGCTACAGGCGGTCAAAACTCCCACGAATGTTATGTGGTTCGGATTTATTCGCATCCTCTTCATGTCTTCGAAGAGCTCTATGGCTCGCACGCCATGCCCGTGCTGAGAGTAACCCGTGATCATAGCATTCCACGAGACTTCGTTTTTCCGAGGATTCTCGAGGAAAACCTTGCGGGCCCCACTAAGGCACCCGCATTTCGCGTACAGAGTGACCAAGACGTTGCAGACTTCAGTCTCGGTATCGTACCCAGTTTTTATAATCCTGCCGTGAATTTGTTTACCGAGATTTTTTTTCGTCAGGTTTGCGGCCGCACTAACTGCAGAACCGTAGGTGAACATATTGGCCTTCTCTCCAGCCCGAATCATTTGAGCGAAAACCTTCAGAGCATCTTCACTGTTTCCACTCTGCCCAAGTCCAGATATGAACCCATTCCAAGAAATATTGTCTTTCGGATTAATTCTCTCAAATGCCGAGTCGGCCTCCCTCGTGCAGCCGCACCTAGCATATAGACAAACGAGTGCATTCCCTATCGAAACATCCAAAGAGTATCCCGACACAATAGACTGGCTATGAATCTGACGTCCCTGATCGAGCGCTTGAATTCCTGCACAAGCGCTTATGACGCTTGCCAATCCTATGTTGTCCGAACGGATCTCTCGTGCTTGCATTTCTTCAAAAAGTTTTATTGCTTCATGGAACATGTCGTGCTGGGCATACCCGGAAATCATGGCCGTCCAAGAAACCACATCTTCCTCTTTAAGGCGCCTAAAAATTTTCAAGGCGGATTCTAATACTCCATGCTTTGCATACATGTCAATTAACACGCTACACACATACACATTTGGCTGGAATCCGGTTTTGATGACTTGGGTGTGGACTTGCTCACCCAAATCGAGGGCCCCGGCAGACGTGCATGTTCTCAGGATATTAGGGTAAGTGTGCTCGTTAGGCTGCAGACCGGCAATAAGCATATTTGAATAAATCCGGACGGACTCTTGAAGTTCACCCATTTGCCCATAGGCCACTAGCATCACATTCCATAGTACCACATTATTATTTTGAGTTTCAAGGAAAAATCTATTGGCTGCTTTTATGTCCGAGCATCTTACGTAAAGGTTTAGCAGAGATCCCTCAATGATGACATCCAAACACATCCCCTCCTTGACTGCGTAAGCATGCAGCTGAGTTCCCTTGCAAAGATCCCCCATTGATGCACAAATTCCAAATAGGCTCGCAACTGTAACACAATCGGGCTTTAAGGACTCGGTCTGCATTTTATCGAACAACTCAAGAGATTTCTCCTTTGATCCCTGAGTGGCAAAGCCCGAAATTAGAGTGTTGAACGTGACTTTATCCTTATGTGACATCCCATCGAATATCAGTTCAGCTGATGATAAATTCCCGCATCGAGAATAATGCGTGACCAGGGAGTTGCACACGAAAAGCTCAGATGAAAAGCCCCACTTTATGATTAGAGCATGAAATTGGCCCCCAAGTTCGAAAGAGTTTATCTTGGTGCAGGCACTTATGATGCTCGAAAAGACATAAGGAGTTGGGTATACACCCAACTTCCGCATCTCAGAGTAAAGAAGGATAGCCTCAACATGACGACCATTTTGGGACAGGCCTGATATTATTGCAACCCAGGTGACACTGTCCTTTGCGAGCATATTTTTAAAAGTTTGGATCGCAGAATCTATGTATTCATTCTTGAGGTAAAAATCAATGAGAGGATTACAAAAAGGTGGGCTCGTATTTAAACCAAAACGGATGACTTTTGCATGAATTTGTTTGACAAAATATGATACATTGGTACCAGTGTAGGACCGCAAAGTATCAGCAACAGTGCCATCATGCAGAGGAATAGTGCAGTCACGCGTTCGTGAAAATAGACTCAATAACTCATCACGTCTCTTCTTCTCGTACCTTAATCCCAAAGAATCATGAAATTCACAATTCAACTGTCTGATATCGTGCAGCCAAACTTCTGAAGAGCCTTGGATATCCAAATGTGAGCTCACGCTCGGTTTTCTCACCAAACGATCATTTGCAATCCCTAAACTGTATGTTTGGGGAGTTTTGTGAAATTCTTTTAGCGGCCTTTCAGAGTTGCTTTTCTCTATCAGGGAACAGGCTCCAGAAATATTCGGGACATTTACGTCATCTGAAAATGTATTAACATTTGCGGCATTGGTGCTAAAACGGGCTAACTTGGAATTCGGAACTTGAGAAGATTGATACCCCTACAAAGCATTATCCGTCTTGAGACTTTGGTACACTAATCAATCGTTGCTTTTTTTATTTTACAATTACATCTTCCATTTTAACATTCATGGAGCTCCATACATTTAAATTTAAGGCATTACACAAATAAACAAATAGTTGTAATAGATTCAAGTAATTCTACCTAGAGATTGAGAAATTAGATTACCCTATAGCATACATTATGTCAAAAATCAAAAAACTAAGAGTAGCAAACCATACAGGGTAAAAGACATTCTTGGCAACATAATAAACTGAAATTCATAAGTAAGCTAAACAATCTCCTCACACTAAGAGTCATATTTAAGCATGTCCACAGCTCAAGAAAAACAACAACAACAACAACAACAACCACAATTATTTCAGCATATGTTTTAGTTTCACAACACAATGTCCAAATATATCATTAAAAGGTGAAAAAGATGCACAAAAACTAAGCGTATGTTTGCATACAAAAAATTTCAAAAAAAAATCAACATTTTAACTCAACCTTTTTTTCAAAACAATTTTACCTCAACCCCACTATCATCAATATTATCAATATAATTAAGTAATATCAATCAATCATTCAACACACCATATCAACCTTAATTCACTATTCATCCACTCACATTATTTTAACTAATCATCACTTCCAATCATCTCTCTCCTACTTTTACATCAAATCAGTTTTTATTATTTTATTTTAAATATTATTTTAATATACAACTAATAACTAATTATACCAACTTTTTTCAAAATTAACCAAACCAAACCAAAAAATCCAACAACATAAAATAATTTTATATCCAAACATGCTCTAAATTATCATAACTTACTATACCTGCAAATTCATGTAAGAATCCACTGATACGAGAAATCCTGAAGAGAGAATCCCAGAAAGAGATGGTTAAAAACCAAATTGATAATCGAATGCAGATTGTAGATAAAGAACAAACATTCGGAACTTCTAAGGATCACACAGACAAAAATACCTTTATATTCCATTCCCCATTTGAGTTTCACCATTACTGGCTTCCCAATCAAATTGTTCAGAAAAGGCTTCGGGTTTACTGGAACAGACTATCAACATCAACATCAACATCAGTACAAATATAACTATCAGTACACATGAGATTAACAAATGTCAGAAATTTTCATTATACCCCAATGATCTAAATCCATTATACTCATAAAGGCTCAAATATTGTGGTATCTGGACATAAACAGCATGCCAAAACACTGAGTTGCACTAAAAATAATATTGAAAGGTCCTACCATCCCTCTTGAAGAATTTAATTCAGATAAATATAAAGTAGAAACTGAGAGCTATGTAATGACAGCAATATGTAAAAAAACAGCTACATAAGTAAGTTTTGAGCTACGACTTTGTCAACATTATAGTTATCTCTTCAAACAAACTGCAAACCAAATTAACTGTAAAAGGCACAACTAAATAACAATCAAAATTCATCATATTTTTGTAATATAAACATCAATTTCCTAACTTATACACAAGGACACAATTCAAAAACCAAGATTTTTTTATGCAATAAACACAAGTACAAAATTCTATCATAGTTCACAAGAACATGATAATATTTATAGAGAGCAGAGAAGATGGTAGGAGTAATTACAAACCTAAGAAATTAAATTAAATGCAGGTTACAGAAATATTATACAAATTAAGATAAGAGTATTGTCTAACTCCGCCTATGTTGTCTCAACATAGCAGGTCCCAAGCCCTGGTAAAGGAGGAGGGTTGTTGTAACGCCCCGTTTTATTTTAAAGAATTTACCGAATTTATTTAATAAAAATCAGAGTTATTATTTTTTTTAAAAAAAAAAAACTAAGTTAAAACATTTATCGAGAAACGGGCACTACTTATTAAACACAACAAATAAACACACTCAATCAATCAATCCAATGAACCTACACATGCTCGAGCTATCAAAATGGCACTCTCATAAATCATAAATTTCAAAATCATTCCCAAACGACTAGCATGAAATTAAGGTTCAAACGAAATTCAACATAGTTCGAAAGAGAAGAAATAAATAATCCAAATCTACGGAAGCATTAACAATCCAAAACAAAAGCAAGTAGTTTAACATAAATAAAATCAAGCGAAAGCAAAAGACTAAATGACCACCATCTCGCTCGTCTTTACGCCACCACCTCCAACTCGTCTCAACCTAAAGCAAAGGAAGAGAAGACACAACAAAGAAAAATAATGGGGGTGAGCATAACCAACAAGCTCCCCATTATCGCACAGTTTATCTCGCATAACATTTTCAACCATCAAACCATAGTATTCAGTATGCATAGAATCCAACAGTCTAACTCCCTACTTGGCCCTATCGCAAACCTCCTATGTACATACAACAACCTTCCGATCACACACGGCAAGGAAGTAACTGGAAACCTTCCCATCACCGAATGGCTACGGGCCTGGGATCCTTTCCAGGAGACAGTAGAGATGTTTTTCCCATTCACGAATATCATACGGACCTGGGCGTCACCTCTCCGAATCTACGGGCCGATGACCTCTCACCGTTTATGCATTCCTCAAAGGCACTAACATACGGGACACTTAGACTAGGGTTCTCACGCATACATCATTTTTCAAAACAAAGCATTTATACAAAATATTAAGTGCGATAAATATGGAATACATCATAAATGTACCCACCTGGTTACCGAAGTAGCAAAAAGCATAAAAAAGCTGAAGAACGTAGGTCAAGGGCTCGACTCCTCAAACCTAAAAATGAGGGATTTAATTATTATTAAGGGTTTTGGTTGAGGTTGACTAGGCCACATAAGCAAGTAAAGCACACTTCAACTACTGGACCGCATCAAAAGGCTCAACACCAAATATAATCAATCAAAGCTCAAAAACAATAAGTCTAACTTATAATACACATAAGGTACAACACATAAGCATTCAATCAAAGCATTCAAAACACATGACATAGCCTTCTCTTATCTCTTGTTTAAGAAAATAAAAGTCATAATGCCTTAACTAAGCATAAAAACACTCCCAAATGCATACATACCAGCAATGCTAAACATAAAGCCCAGGCTCAAAGTAAATCAAATAACAGAACATATACCTTTCCCATTTTCACATCATAAAAAAAAAAATTAAGGTTTTAACACCAAAATGAAGGCTATGAATAATTGAGATACATTACTCTAAAAAAATTATCTTCCTACAGCATAGATAAATTATCATCCACTCAGCTTAACCTTAATTCTATAAACCACAACAACCGAAGTTTAAATCCATTATCAACACATAACAGGAAGAATATTCATACACACAACAACACATCTTATTTCTTTCTCAAACACTTGCCATTTTTTTTTTTAAATTGAGATATAAAATGGTTAAAAGAAAACTTCACTTCAGCAACATACTCATCAACAGGCTCAGCATATACCACATTACAGCTTACAAAATAGCACATTAACTCAGCACCCAAGTTATAACAAAAACAAATAAAATAAAAAGGCACCAAAACAACAAGTACATACTTTCGGCCCATAAGACTTCTCATAAAGGCTCATAGCAGCTCCCTTAAACTCATGTATCACCTCAACAGATATCGGCATAAAATTGCACATCATATCAGCCCGTAAAACTGACATCAGAGATTCAACAATTCACAGTAAAGCAGGCTTTAACTTGCACATAAAAACTAAAACTAGGCACATTAAAAACACCACTAACTCGACCAAGACAAAAGGCATAAGTTTCAGCCATTAATACCTCTCGTCAGAAATAAAAATCGAGAAAAGGTTCGGGTCTCGGCTACAAAATATCGGCTCTCTTTTCTGGGAAAAATTGGCCCAGTTCGCTGCAGCCCGGACACTCACACGTCCTCGAAAGCGGCCCGACTGCCACTGCTCAAACTCCCGGTCGCCGCTCGGAACAAAGGCACCTCGGACCACGAAAAGTCCACGCTCGGATGGTGCTCAATTCACCGGAAAAAGGCCCTTAGACCGAGCAATCTCCAAACGGCGGCTGAATGGCGTGACGGGGCGGGAGTCGGCGGACTCGTCATGCCAACAGAGGTTAATTGGTCTAGTCGGACGTGGTCGGGGTTCGCTGGTGGTAGAAAGCGACGTGGCGGAGCGAGGCCTGCGCGTGGTGGGTCGCCGGAAGGAATTCGCCAGGTCTGCTCGCGGAAAGGTGACGCCTCGCGGAGGAAGGAGGCGCGCCGGTTGCAGGTCGCGGTGACGCCTCGCAGAGGAAGAAAGAGGGTCGCCGGAGGCTGGGTATGGCGATCGGAAGTGCGGGAAAAGAGGGAGAGCGAGGTGGTGGCCTCGACGGGATTTTTGCAGAAGAAAGGAGAGGATGATGGCGATCTGTGCGAGAGGAAGGACGATGAGATTTTTGGGCGTGAGAAGTTTTGTCTGCGGGCGATTGATTTAGGTGAGAGAAAAGAGATTCAGAGTGACCGGCGTGTGTTTGAACAGATAACCTAGACTAGGTTTACAAGTCTTGGCGAGCAAGAAAATAAATCACACACACAAGAGGGAAACTGGGTCGGGGCCGGTTCGCGTGCAGGTTTCGAGAAAATAACTCGGCTCACGGGCACGATTTCGGTTCAAACAAATATTCTCGGGACAAGAAGAAAATAAACATGAAATAAAGACACAAAAATGGGACAAACACCGCCTCGTTCATCGCGAGTTAACCGTCGCCCCTGTTCGTGTCCTTCGTCCCGTTTTCGAACGAATCCCGAGAACGGTACAAGGCTCGACCCGTCTCGTTTAGATTATACGTATTATTTTATGTGTGCAATTATGTGAGATGGGTGTTGAATGTGCTTCATGAATTTAAATACATACCTACGTTGTTTATGTGTCCGCAAGTTCAAAAATATGTTGAATATATGTACACGATCTCTTCGATTTTGAGAAATCGAACGAGACCTCGTCAACTCGTGAATTAGTCGCTGTGGATTGGAACGTTGTAATGTTCTAGTCTTATGGCGAAGACTTCGAACGAATTCGTCATAAAACGAGTCGTAGATAAATTGTCGAACTTTAATAACTGTTGTTTTGGTGTTGAAATTATTAAAAATTATGTATTGCTCCGTTTTCCTTGAAATTTTAGGGTCATGTCTTCTGTTGAACATCTGACTTGTGTTAAAATTTCATGATTTTAGGAGGTCTGTAGCTATTTTAATAAATTAGAATGATTTCTGGTCTGTTTCATTTAAATTGCATAATTAATTGTGTAGTGCTCGAAAATGGATGAAATTCGAATATGTTGTTCTCCTTTCTGTTTTAGAGGTTGTGTTAAATTTTCATTATTTGTGGACTAAGTTTGATAGGGTGAAGAATTTATTTTCTGATTCTGCAGAAAGTTGTTTTATTTATCTTAAATCGGTTAATTGTTGAAAAATTCTAAAAACTTGGCTGGAGTACTTGTTTTATGTGTGTTTTCGTACTGTTTCAATTTGGTTTGGTTTTGATTGAAATTCCATAACTGCTGGAAATTGTAGGAATTTTTAAAATTTGTACAGTTAATGCCCAGGGCTGAATTTTTTATATGTTAACACTCTCATGTTGTGGTCTGTGGTATAAAAATTTCATAGCTTAATTTATTCATTTGATCTGGTTGCAATTTCATGCTCGTTTTTGCCATAAACTTGCTCGAATATTATAAAATAGCATGCTTCGAGTTTGGGGCAGAAAATTGATGGTTTGGCTTAACTCTGAGAGATGAAATTTTGGTTAAATTTTCAGAGTGAAATTCGTATGATGGCCTGATCAACTCATTTTTGTGATTTAAATCTAGTATTTTTAAATATATGGCTTTTGCAATTAAAACGGCAAATTGGCTCGTTTTTCCGTTTCCTTAAGTGGTTGACATTCAGGGTGGATTTACTCCTGCTGGCCGGGCACTCGATGTAAGGCCTTAGATAAGGCGTTCAGCAGTAGTCTGTTGCTATAGGTGTGCACATGAGACGATGATTGATTATTGATAGGAGATGGGACGATTATTGATTCGTATACATGCTGCGACCATACCTAAATTGTTTATTGATTATTGAATATTAATTATTGCATAGCGGTGAGCACCTCGATTTTCCTATTGTGCTCATCCCCACCTGCTCTTCATGGATGCAGGTTAGTGTTGCGGGCACGACGGAGGGATGCGAGTGGTGGTCTTAATAATTGATATTGCTTCCGCCTAGAACTGAATATTGCTATTACTGTTTTCTTTATTATTGATTACTGGATTATTGATAGGGAGTGTACTCCCTAGGATGATTTGATTATTGGATTGCGAATTTGAGTATTGATAATTGAGTATTGATGATTGTTTAAGTATTGGTGAATGATTGAGTATTGAAAATTTGGTTAAGTATGAATAAACCGTTTGAAAATGAGTAGCGCCTCAAGTGTTTATTGAAATAAATTTTCAAAATTTTATTCTGATTTTCGGCAAATAAAAGTGGGGCGTTACATCAGCCACCTCCACCGGCACAATCGCGTCCTTGGAGTTGTGGATGACGTGGCAGGGGACGATGATTTGGCCGAGGTATGGCCTCAGGTCGTAAGACAATATCAGGCGGGACCTGTTTAAGGCGATGTTCTGCCGCTCCATAGCTATAGTTCTTTTGAACTCCTCCACGGCCACCGAGTCCGGGCTACCGCCCACCATTAGCGGGGCCATGTCCGCGTAGAAAGATGTGGGATTCTTCTCAAAGGCGGCCATCATATGGTCCATAGCTTCCTGGTCGGTGCCTCCGTAGTAGTCCTTCGAGTTTGCCATTCTAATCAAATTGCCATTACAAATTAATTACAACCCCCAAAAAAAATTTCAAAGATATACCAGCTATATATATATAAGATAGTACTAATCATAATGTACCTCGG
Source organism: Striga asiatica (assembly GCA_008636005.1). Taxonomy (NCBI): domain Eukaryota; kingdom Viridiplantae; phylum Streptophyta; class Magnoliopsida; order Lamiales; family Orobanchaceae; genus Striga; species Striga asiatica. Next base: position 5,393,117 of record BKCP01000001.1, read on the forward strand.
GGTAGCGGAAATCATGACCACTTTACGGAACAGTTTGGGTCTGGAAATCGAGACTATGGCGGCCACCAAAGGGGACAGCGAGTGCCCGACGTAAATGCATCTCTCGACTTTGAGTTCGTCCAGAATGGCGATCAAATCATGGACGTACCATCGACGGATGAGCAGCGTTTGAAATCGTAGAGGTTGGGGTCGGTGGTCCCGGCACCAATGTCATTGTATAGAATGACAGTGTAATCGTCCACGAGGTGTAGGACAAGGTGCTTCCACACCGACTGGTCACAGCCGCTACCATGGCCGAGGACAACTGTGGTCTCCCCCGAACCTAAGACAGTCACATTATGATGAGCCGATCCAACTTTCTGCATGTTTGTTATTGTATTTGTTTATTTATTTCCACTCTTCTGAGATTATTTTTTGCTTTGTGTTGCTGTGGGTGAGGTGAGTGTTCTTTTGAGGGTTTGTGGCGGCTTTTATAGTGTAACTAATCGGGGAAAAATTACAAAAAAGATACACTAAGTTGGGGGTTTGTCAAGAAAAGAGACATTTTGTTGTTCCGCACAGAAAAGAAATATTTAGTTGGCATTTTGGTTGGAAAAGATACAGTAATCACCCCTGGCGTGATTAAGTGATGATGTGGCGGGATTAAGTGATGAATGGCATTTAAACATTTCTTAATTTCCTATGTGTTATATATGTGGCGTGATGTGGCATTACACCTAGATAAAAAAATATTAAAAAATAAAAAAAAAATAAAAAATAAAAAATAATATATATTAAATATAAATATATTTCGTTTATATATTAAAAAAAAAATTACAAGATTTGATCGCCATCACTCGACTTCCGACGTAAAAATAAAATTTATTTTTAATTTTTGTAATTTTTTATTTTTTTTAATTATTTGTTTATTTTTTTAATATATATAACCGAAATATATTTATATTTAATATATATTATTTTTTTATTTTTTATTTTTTAGATTTTTTATTTTTTTAATTTTTTTATTTAAGTGTAATGGCACATCACGCCACATATATAGCACATATGAAATTAAGAAATGTTTAAATGTCACTCATCACTTAATCCACCACATCATCACTTTATCCCTCCAGGGGTGATTACTGTATCTTTTCCGACTAAAATGTCAATTAAATGTTTCTTTTCCGTGCGGAACAACAAAATGTCTCTTTTCTTGACAACGCCCAACTTAGTGTATCGTTTTTGTAATTTTGCCGTAACTAATCACTAATCCTTGTGGATGAGATCCCTCATGCGCGGTGTTGCACATTCATGGTTCTGTTGAGGAAGACCGTACCCGTGATGTTCAACTTCATCACGTGATGATCTAATGTGCGGGTAAGTATGAGAGAATAGGTTTTTCCAAGAAATGGTGGGTTCAATTTTATACAATCCGCCGGGTTTGATTGGGTTGACATTTGGGAGGCAAGATCCTCATTCTATGGGATCCCCATATCCCATCTCTTTATATAATTTCAAAATAGGTTGAGCCTACGTGGCAAACTTTCATGCTTCGGAATTCTATTTAGCAAAAATCATGCTTTGAAGTTAGACTTGGATATAAATTAATATTTTTTATCACACTAAATACATGATTGATTTTTTCTTTATTTACTTCTACAATTAGTTACCATAAATTATTTTATATTTCTTTTCCCTACATTACCATACATTACATTTCTGTTTCTTATTTAATTTATTCATTAGTTATTATAAATGTTTCTTCTTATTATTTTAAGGTTTTATAACTTTTTTGTTTGTATTTTATTTTTTATATATGATATATCAAATTAACTATCTTTTTTAACGATTTTTTATTTGACATCCATATTATATATATAAAATACAAAATAGTAATATATATTCTTATAAATAAAATTTAAGTTTATTTATCAAACTAAATTAAAAGATATCAAATAAAACTATGAATTATATTATAAAGTAATAGAAATTGGTATGTATTCTTTTAAAAATGATATTTATTTCAAGTCTAATTGGTATGTTATCAATCTAATAAAAATAAATAATTATTTATCTAAATTCTAAAATGACATATAAAGTTAGAAAACTGTGAAGCACGACGGATACGACATTTGATGTATTAGGAATCTAATTAAGTAAAAAATTAATCTATTTTGCTTAATATTAAACAAACATATTCTGCACTTATGCATGTACATATCACCATATTATTTCTATTTACTTAAGATATATATATTTTTTACTTAATAATAGTAAATAATATCGATAATTTTATATGATATAAGTACAAAAATTCACTATGAGTTGAAATTTTTGTTTAGTATACGGGTGTTTAATTATTATGATTAAAAAAATATAATTTAACAATTTAATTAAATCCAAAGTAATGTTTTATATAAAATTAAATTCTTTTAGTTAAAAAAAATTAATATTTTTTACATATGCTTCCTAATTCAACACCCGTGTATTTACACGGGTATTGTACTAGTGTATATTAACTCAGAACGTGCTGAGCCTAAGTGGCTGACCCGCATGCTTCGGGATCCTATGCGGCAAGATTACATGCTTCGTTATTAGGCTTAGGTACATTTTAATTTACTTCCAATTCAAAAATAATTAGGTCCGGATTATCCATAAATATATTGATTATTTATTTTCATGTTACATGTATTAACTGCATTTTAATATTATTTATTATTATAACCATTGAAATGTAAATATATTTTAAAAGTTAATAACTTTTGTATTTTTTAACAGTTTTACATATATAACATATCAAATTAATCATCTCTTGATGAACTTCGATTTAACATCCATATTGTATGTATAAAAAAATTAAAATATATTTATCTTTATAACAATAATAAATTTATTTTTAATATTAGTTCAAAAAATAAAATTATTTATCAATTAATATATTTATATTTCAAGTAGTTATATGATATGAGTTATAAAAATTACTATAATAAAACACATTTAAGTCGCACAAATAAGAAGTGTCATTCAAAAATATATAATAATATACATATTTTGTAAAAATGTAAATAAAATTTAAAATAATTTTTTTCATTAATTTTAAAATTTAAGAATAATTTTTTAACAAGCATCTGTGTAATACACGGCTGTTGTACTAGTATTTAATTAATAGTCAATATTTAATTGATAATGATGGGTGTCGAATCTAATAATAATAAATTCATGCTTCTAAAATGACTGTAGTAGTGGTAAGCAGGGTATATCCATAGGGATTGGCTAGACAGAATATTGATGCAACTATTCGTGAAAGAAATAAAAATAAAAATGATGGGGGATTTTGATGATTTTATTTCACTAGAAAAATAAAATCAAATAAAATCTAAAGAAAGACAAAAACAAAAGACGTGAACCAAATTGACAAAATATTCAACCAAAGGAAAAACTCATAGAGATGGTCCATCAATTCGATCATGAATGCAAAAAGAATTTTTCTATTCTCAATTAAATTGGTTCCTCGATTTACACGTGTCATCCGTGCACAGGGGTCATGCTAATCTTCTCTGAATCGTTTCAATTTTATCGGATGTCTCTGAAGAGACTGTCAATTAAACTGGTTATGGTGATTAGTACGACCTAATAACAATCTATCCTTCCTTAATTGTTCGATAATCAGGATACGATCTTTAATTATTTATCTAATCAACAGACAACACTACATACGATCATAGGATTTAATCCATTTTTCTTTATTTCTTTTCTCTTTTTTTTTTTCATTAATGTTTTCATTTTATCACTTTTTTTTTTTTTTCTTTTGTTTTTTTTTTTCATTTTTTTTCCTGGTAGAAGACAATAACTAGTAGATGTTAGATAACTAAACCTCAAACAAACCACAGTGAAGTTTACGTACATTAGCTCATCATCAATACAAAGAATTCATTTAATTGCTTCAATTCAAGGTTCAAAAGAGTATATGAAAAAAAATGAATACCGTAGCTTGTAACGTGGCTTAATCTAAAGGAAATGCTAAGGGTCAAATTGGCTCACTATAGGTCTATGTAAAGGAGATTGAATTTATTTTCCAACATAACTCTTATTCAAATTAAATTTTAATTTAGTTCAAAACTTAATAAACTTTTTTATCTGTTGCTGTTTTTCGTTTATAAAGATTAATTATATTTTAACACGTGATCTTCATTCTATTTAATAGTTATATTTTATATATCAAATCTATCATTATATAAAAAGAATAACTTTTTTACAAATATAGAAATATTTTTCCGTCAATATCATTAAATATATCCTATATATAGTAATTGTTGGACAAATCTGAATAGGCAAAAAAATCGGTTCATTAATTGTGTAAAGATTTGTTTCTCTTTTGCAAAAAAAAAAGGTTTAAGATTTGTTTCTCTTTTTCTTGTTTTTTAGTTTATCAAAATCGTTGTTTGACAATAAATATTTATTTTTCTTTTTCTATTTTTAGTATAAATCTACACTAGCTTATCTCTTCTGTTACAAAATCCCATTGGATACGTGTTTAAAAAATCTCATCTCTTATCTATACAAATTTGAAAAAATAAAATAAAATAGAAACCAATTCATAATTACTACTAGAAATCCATTATCTACTTTAATAAGCTAATTTTCATCTGTCTAATTACTAATATTTTTACAAATATTATAAGTTAACCATACAAAAAAGTATAATAATAATTTTAAAATGGTGTGTAATCAAATTTTTTTATATTCTCTTATACAAAATAATTTTACATTGTTTGACCCCGAATCTATAATTTATAATTATTAAGTATTGTTTATCCTCCTCTTTAATTTATAATTATTTTTTTCTTCCTCTTTTTAAATAGAATTAATAGTAGTTTCCACTTTCGTCATTGAGTGACTCTAACTCGAGATTTATTTATAATGTTATTAATTTAATATTATTCTCGTGCATCGCACGGGGTACACACTAGTAAAAAATAAATAGATTTACTTTTTATAACAGGCAACAAAAAAAACAGCAAGTAGTATTTAATAAATCCAAATATACTGAAAAAATAGGCAACGCAAAATAGAAAAATCCGTTGATATACAAAAAATGTAAAAACAGGAAACCATATGTGTGCATGCTCGGTGCTTCCACAATATGAAACCTAAGCAATGATCTCATCTCGCTTACACTCCCTGAATTTAACCTCCGCCTTGCCACCGTCCACGCCCAAGATGTCACAGCATTCGCATCTATCCGTCTTCAATATGGAAAAGAAACAAGGCAAAAAAATTACATGATGTAATTATTTAAATAAAATAATTAATTGAAATTCCTTTTTTAGATAGTACTGTCTAACTTACTATATTATTGTTGCAATTAGAAATATAGAGTATCAAATAATATACAGAGTGAATTTTTCTAACAAAATTGTATATTTATATTAAGAAATATCATATTTTTTACTTGTAGGCGCACGACGTGCACAATTAATTATCCAAATATATCTGCTATTGCATTTTTATAAGTCCTACTAGGTTAACGTCATAGCAAGTTTAGTCTCAAGATGCTAGCAATTTCGTCTTTTGGTCCTATTATTTAATATTGCTGCAATTTCAGTCATTTAAGGATTGAAATTGCAACAAATTCCCAAATTAATAGATTTTTTATTAGCAAATTAAATCCTATAATTTAAAAATTTTGTTCCATTTCAATCCTATAATGTTGCAATTTCACCCTCAAAAGAGTGAAATTGCAACAAAATATTAAATCAGACAACCAAAATACGAAATGTTAGAACTTGAGATTAAATTGCTATGTCGTTAACCAACATGACTAAAAATACATTTTTGTCAAATATATGTTATTGTTTGCGCAAACTTGAACTGCCTGCCTACACGAGTGCCCTAATATTAAAATATTAATGCAATCGAGCCACGTACCTGAAGACGCTTTAAGGCAGGCGAAACGACTCGGATGCTGGTAACAGAATCAGCCGAGTGATTGCCGCCGGCTGGACAAGGCTGCAGGCCCCTTGGCCGAGCCCTCACGTAGCTGGTGACAATCTCATCGCCTCTCACGTTTTTGTAGACGGAGTCGAGAAAGAACCAGTGAGGGGTCAGACAAGAGTCATTGGCCCTTGGGCGCGTGTTGAACATGTAAAAGGGGGGCTTTGGGTTTCCCTTGGCCCACGGGCTGAAAGTTTCGATGGGAATCTGAAGGTAGCTCCGTGGGAAGAGGTTCTCGTAGATTTGGGCGGAGTAGCCCCAAGAGATTGAGAAGGACCAGTTGAGGTGGCGGTGGTAGCAGATGGTCTGCTGGAGGAGGCGTGACTGGTCGGCGTCGGCCGCCGTCATGAGGTGGCGCGTGGATTGGAAACGGTTCATTTTGGGGAAGATGGGGTCCATGGAGTCAAAGTGGTGGAAGGTCATCAGGGGCATTTTTGGGTGGGCCGATAAGTAACCCGAAAAGTCACCGTGCAAATCCACCTGTATAATATATTATATTTTAATTTAATACAATTATCATGTAATAATTTACCATGTATTATAAATAAAAAATAAAAAATAATATAACTTAATGAAATTTAAAAAATTGAGAAAAATAATAGACAAACATAAAAATAATATATATTTTATCATAAATAAAGTATGAAATTCGACTTAAGTAACATGTGTTTGTGTTTAATTAAGTTCATCCCCACTGTTTGAATTCCGATAGAACCCCAATAAGATAACGAATTAGAAATATTCCTACTACTGCATCAGTACTAAATTGTGCAACTGTCATAGTTATTTAGTCAACAAAATAATGTAATTGTGTAATTTAAATTAAACGATATCGTGAATTCACAAGGAATGAGGCAAAAACGTGCAATAGTTGACCGAGGAATAATGTATACTAAATAATTTTAATATTTTATTAAAAAAATATGGGAACTTTATTTAATAATCCGTAGGTCTACGGAAATGGCGTGCAAGATGTCCTAAACAAAAAACAAGAGGACTAATTAATTGAGAAAAGAGCTACGGTAAGCCAATGAGAGTAGTTTGACATGTTCAAATATGGCAGAAATTAATGTAATTTTGTGAAGGATGTTATCATAATATGTAGTGAATAAGGAGAAGCTGTCCTTGAAAATTATTTTTCCGTATCTGCGAAAATATTGCTGTATTAGACAAAAACTGCAATTTTTTTTTTTTTTTTAAAGTCAGATGTTCCCAATTTTCCAAATCCCCAACCATCCCAATCCTATACTATTATCTCATACTACGATAATAATATGGAATCCAAAAAAATTTATTTCTCATCAGTTACATATGATTTCAAATCAACCTGGATTTCAACAAACGCAAACAATATCCAGCATATATATATGGAATAGAACCACAATTTTCAAAACCAGATAATGGATAAAACAGTAAATTTTCCATAAGATAGTATATTATGTTCGCACCCAACCATTCTCCCTTAACAGGCAAAAGAAAGAAACACAAACAACAGAAGGACTTAAAACATATGAAACATCTCCTACTTATTCACATATTATTTTCTGTGCTGATTCCATTTTATGATCTAATTTATAAATCCACCGTCCAAAAAATGCACACTGCCGGTTCCAATCAACTGATTCGACATTGTACAAGTAGCATTCGAACCAATTGGCCTAAATACAATAAAACTTCTTTAGTTCAATAATATTTTCAAAAAAGAAAAAAAAAAAGAGTTAAATTAATTATTACCTGATGGATCCCTTTGTGTGGGGTGAGGTTGACCCCGATATCCGCAATGCAAGTCATGGTGATCAAATCCGCAGACGAGCTATTCGCGTAGCGGACCAAACATCCGTCCATGTCCCTCACCAGAGCCTCGGCCAGCGGATAGCTCATCACAATCCCTCCTCCCCCAAACGCCTGATCGAACGAGAACCAATGGTTCGAGATCACGGTCTCCGAGTGCCACCCGAGATAATAATACTTGTTATGGTCGTACTCCGCCAGCACGTCAGCTATATTTTCCACGAAGAAAATCGAGTCGTCGTCCCCCATGACGACCCACCTCACGTTCTCGTGCTCCTCCCGAAAGAGCTCTAATATGCCGTGGACCATGCGTGGCATCAAAGGGCGCTGGGGATGGGCCCGATTGTAGTAGTCCGTGAGGTTGTCCACGACCCGGTATGGAGGGGCGGTGTTGGGCCAAGGGAGGAGGTTGGGGGGTGGGGGGCGGTCCAGGTAGACGTAGCCGCGGGTGATGTTGGGCCGCCACCAGGATTCTAGGTAGGCCCGGCGGTGGGCCCATGTGGGGACGGAGCCCATTAGGCCGAAAGCGATGTGGGTGAGGTTTGTGCGGGTGGTGGTGGTGGAGGAGGGTGAGGGTGGAGGGGTGGACCAGCGGAGGAGGGTGAGGGTGGGGTTGTGGGTGGCGATGAGTAGTGGGANGATTGACAGATGGATTTCAGCTATTCAGAATGTGGAGGTAATAAGATTGAAGACAATTTTTTTTGAGGGGGTTTGACTATACATGTGAAGATTACATGCGATTTGACCCCTATGGGGTATAAATAATCATGTAAGAGAAGGTTTATTGGGTTTCTAAAGTTGTTTTTTGTGGGGGAAAGACGGTTACTAAGTGAAAATCTGTCATGTTTCCTACACGGGATGGCAGTTTAACTTTTAAGGGGACTGCAGGCACCAAAATAATTAAATTAATATATCAAGGTGCCAATTTGACCAATTTAAATGCTTCTACTTGTCACACATTTACAACCTAGGACTAGGATGGTGTACTTAATTACATACTTAAGAATAAAAATCAAAATTAGTTAATTAATGGAATTAAAATCGAAGTAGGAAAGGATATGTCTCGATTTGTTAGCAAAATCAATTGGTCAAATGAATCTAAATTATTAATTTTAATCCGAATTTGACTAAAACTAATGGAGTTATTAGTATTAATTTTCTTCGACATGTTGATGTCATGTAACATACCCGTCTTAAGAAATTGTTCTTTCGGTATTGTATCTTTATTGATATACATAAATATATAAACTGCTCTATTCCTAGTTCGCAATTAGTCTCGTTTACCACTAAACAGATTAAGAAAAGTTATGTATGCCTGATAATATTTATTCAATGTTACTTTTATGTATACCTTTATGAATTTCACTTAGGTACATACAATTTGGATAGGGAAAATATGCCAAGGAGAAGGAATAAAAAATAAAATTACATGTTGCCACAATTTACATATTAATATGTATATCGTGAAAACATATTATTGAGGTGAATTTTATAAATTATGTATAAAATATAAATACACAAAATACAGTTTACCGTATATTAATCCAAAGTAAGATTACGCTCTTTGAGTTTACATAATTTATGCAATGCGTGGTTATCTCTTAGCCTCTGCACACCATTTTCTAAAAATAAATAAATAAATAAATAATAATAATAATAATAATAATAATAATAATAATAATAATAATAAACACAAAATCCTTGGAAGGTACCAATATCATACGTGCTAGTCATAAAACTAAAATTCCATTTTTCACTTATTTATATATTAATTCGAGCCTCTAATTTTTTTCATGTAAAATCTATATATATATATATATATCCCCATTATATATAATTCTCGAATGTCCTGAGTCTAAGTGACAGACTTTCATGCCTCGGATCCTATGTGGCAAAATTACATGCTTCATTATTTAGTTTGGATAGATTTTAATTTACTTTCAATCCAAAAATAATTAGGTTCGGATTATTTATAAATATGTTGATTGGTCATGTTTCATAGATTAATCGCATTTTAATATAATTTTCATTATAACCACTGAATTATAAATGCATTTTAAATGTTAATAACTTTTGTATTTTTTTTAATAATTCGTATATAGTATATCAATATTAATCATCTCTTGACGAGCTTCAATTTAACATCCATATTGTATGTATAAAATAAATAAATTATATTTATCTTTATAATAATAATAAAATTATTGTTAATATTAATTAGATAAATAAAATTATATATCAATTAATATATTTATGTTTCAATAAGTTATATGATATAAATTAGAAAAATTATTATAAATAACACATGTAAGTCTCACAAGTAACAAGTCTCACAAGTAACATGTAAGTCTCACAAGTAACAAGTGTCATTCTAAGATATATAATAATATATGTTTTTTTGTAAAATTAAAAATATTTAAATATTTAAACATTTTTTCTAATCAATTTTAAAATTTAAGAATAAATTTTTAACAAGCACCCCTATAATACATGGGTGTTGTACTAGTAATAAGAATAAAATTAAATCCAATTTTGGATGTTTTTCCCCTCAAAATTATTAATTACATAACAAAAATGGTATAGTTCAAAATACTTGATATAAAAAAGAAAAATAAAACATTAATTGCATTCCATAGTTACAATGACGGAGCCGCCCAGGGGGGCGTGGACCCCCCTCATTTCTTAAAAAAATTAATATATATATATATAATACTATAAATAAAATATATATACAAAATCAAAGAATTTACAAATATATTTATAATTAAAAACTTTTTTCTATTCTATTTTAATTTAAATTAATAATTATATTTATTTATTGAAGAATTTACTAACAGTACTTATATTTTATATTTTTAGATAAATTTTTAAAAATATTTACAATGATTTACTCTTTTAATCTCTTAATTGTAAATCCATTTAGTAATTTATAAAATCGAGTTGTTATTGTTAGTTTTTTTAATGTTGATTATTTTACTTTTTTTTGTGACAATCACATATTTTTAACTTTATCTACCTTTGTCTTAAAAAAATGCTCATTTGATAAACTTTCATCAACAAAATGATATGCAATGTGCTGCAAATGTTTAATTTAATTCAAATTTTCAACCAGAAAACTTATTTTTTTCATAAATTATAGATGTTGAACTTAAATTATATAATCTCGATCATTTTTTTTTTTTGTAGAAGTTTGAGGGTACAAATTATAATATTTTAAAAAATTGATGATACACATATCGATATTTATATTTACTAGTAAATACATTTTTATATGAAATGAACGTTTCGACTTAAATTATAAGTTCGTTATTTAACATTTAAAACCGGACCCCCCTAAGTAAAATTCCTAGATTCGTAACTACATAGTTACCTTGCAAAGCGGAATATGAAAATAGAAAATAGGTTTATATTTAGCAAAAAATGTTAGGAAATTTATACAAATGTTTTTTAGCACGTTTTAAAGTGCATTAAAATCCGTTGGTTTACATCCGATAGCAAATTCCAATGACATATTTTCCAATGGTTTAAATATGGTTGAAAATAAAAATTCTAACGAAAATTCATGCGGTAAAAAACCCTTGGAATAATAACCGTTGGAATGATCAAATTTCAATCTAAATTCTAATGGAAAACTCATTCTAACGGAATAATTCCGTTAGAATTTTCGTTGGAATAATTCCAACAGAAGCTATAACATTGGGATATTAATTATGAAATTTCCATTGAAATATATTACGTAAGATTTTTCGTTAGAATATGACATTCTTTTTTGTAGTGGTTATGTCCAGTTTGTGCCAATAGTATATGGATTAATGGCATTGTTATAATGTAAATTATACTAGTAATCAACCTGTGCATTTGCACAAAGACGAATACTTTAAAAACATAAAATATAAAAAAAACAGAAATAAATCATAATTTAATTCATGAAAAAAAATATGAATTAAGAAAATAATTCTCAAAATTGATTTTGATCAAATAATTGCTATGGAAGAGCCGTTACAACCATTTTCTTTATGCTAATACACCCGACCATTTTCATGAGTGGGTGTGACTTAAAATTTGAGTATAATTTTGTAACTCCCTTGATTAGTTTATGCTCATAATTTATGGCATTCAAGCAAGTTATTTTGTAACTTGAAAATGAAATTGAATGTTTAAAATTTTAGAGGGAGAATAAAATTTAATGCATGATAATAAAATTAAATGTTTTGTTTCTCCTCTTTATATATATATAGATTTCTGTTCTAAATTTGAAAAAGTTAAATTGTCAACGCTATTGTGCATTGGACTAAGTTTAGGAAAAGACTACAATCCTGTTACGGAATGATTCTGTGAGGTTTTTAGCCATTAGATATACATGTAACTTCCATATATATCTAATGGCTAAAAACCCTCACGAAATTATTCCGTGACGGGATTGTAGACTTTTCCTTAAGTTTAATGTATTCATCACGATCTTTCTATGAATATGTTACAATGAATTATGAATATTACCAGATAGGAAAAGAAATGCTATATTATGTTTTCATTGAGAAACATAAGGTTCAACGTATAATCTATCGAGACATATATTAATGCAATAAGCCTAAAACATGCAATTTACTCTAATTTCGTGTACCAATTTTACCGGTAAACGCGACATTGCTTAAGTCACATGCCAGTTAAGAGAAGTGTGGTTAATTTAAGTGTAAACATAGGTAAACGAAATATGTTGCATTCCTAAGGAACGTCTACTTTGCGTATAACACAACTTATTTGCTTCATAAATTAAATTTAACAAATAATAAACAGCTTTGCGTAGTATAAAATTAAGTACTCCCTCATATTCATAATAAGGCTATGTTTAGTAGACAAATAAGCTAGCTTATAACTTATTTGGCTAGCTTATAAACTCTCTGTATTTAAATAAACCTCGTGTGGTAGGACGGGCTTTTTTAAAAAGTTCGAGCTTATTTGATAAGTTTCTTTATGCAGCTTTTCAAATAAGCTAGTTGAATGTTTTATTCCAACTAGCTTATCAGCTAATTTTACCAAACACTTTTATCATATAAGCTAGTTTTTCAGCTATAAGTCATAAGCTATAAGCTATAAGCTAAAATATTGCTGATAAGCTATAAGCTAGCTTATCAGCTCGTTTTACCAAACATAGCTTAAGTGTCGTTTTGGGAAGTTGTACATTAATTAAGAATAATTTTTTTGCCAATAATAACTCTCATTAATGAAGATAGAGATGGATGTTTTAAAAAAAGATGAAGATAATAGGAAAAGACGTAGTGTATTTATTAACTAAATGAGGGTAATAATGGAAAAATATGTACAAAAGATCCAAAACGACATTTATTTTGGTTAATAGTTGATAAAACCAAAATGACATTTAAAAGGAATAAGAGGTAATATTAGTTTAGCCGTTTTGGAAACAAATATATCACACGCACACACGAGGTGTTACTCGCGGTTAGACATGACCACAAGTCAGTCCGAAACCGACACGGAACTGGCCCGTAGTCCGTTGACTACGGATTAATATATAAATTTTTTAATTGTATAAACGTTAATTTTTATTTCTCAAATGAAAAATTGGTAATACGGGTAACCACTCTCAACCCGACTAAGTTCGATATAAGGATTGGTATAAGGCGTGGACTAAGTTATTTGCGCCGATTTATACAATTAAATTGGGACGGGAGTTCTAAGGATTATTCAATTTAATCAATTGGGCCGAGCATAGGGTCTTAGGGCCAAGAATACTACTTAGGCAAATCTCAAAATAACACTTAGCACCAAAATTCACTTAGGTTTCGTTTGTTTTGAGGGATTTGAAATCCCTTAATTTCAAAATTTTTGAAATATAAATTTTTTTACTTGAACACTCCTTGAAAAGATGTGTTGAAAATATTATAAATCAATTGTCTAGCTCGCACCGATGGTGTTGACTCGCGGTGGTGATGAACTTAAATGATCGCAGACGGCGTGGTCGTTAACGGTGATAAACAGTGGATTTCAAATGACTATGTTTGAGGAGTCATTTCAAATCCTTCAAAATAATACCAAAAAAACATTTAGCATGAATTTGAAATTCTCCAACTTCCATTATCATCCCAACATACATGAGCATTTGAACTTGTAAATTTGAAATCTATGGATTTCAAATCCTTCAGTAAATCTCTCAAAACAAACGGAGCTTTAGGAAAAATAAAATAAGATAAACAATTAATACACTTAGGAAAAACAATAACAATTTAAGCACTTAGGAACAATTTTAAATAAGCAAGAGCACAAAAATATGAAATAAGAAGACAAGGACATCATCTTAAATCTTGATTTTTTATTAGATAAATTAATTAGAAAGATTAAATAGACGAGAACATCTATTTAATTCTAATAAGCTTAACAAGAAAAAATTGTCGAGCACTACGACTAAAATAAAAGCGAAGCGAATAAATAAATAATATAGAATATGCTAACTCGTCTAAAACAAATGGGGCACTACGACACTTATTTACGATATTGCTATTGACTGTTTGACTATTTTTTAAGAAATTTGACTTCATCGTGACCATTGATATGTTGGATCCAATGGTACAGATTTATTCTTATTTCTTTCACTATCTACCATTCTCATATGATACATAGATAGATAGATAAATATAAATAGATAATATAATAGTATAGATAGATATAAATAGATATGTTGTCCAAACAAAATATTTGTAACAGACCATTTTACGAACCGCATGACAAAAATATATAATGCTTCAAATAAATATGTTTATGTATTTTATGTACACAGAGTTAAATCCAGAAATATGCATATATAGTAAATCGCGCGAGTAAATAAGCCGGTATTTAGTTAAGCGATTATTTCATCTGTTGAGCACTCCCTAATTCTGATCTCTGCCTCAACGCTGTAGACTCGAATAATGTCGCAACACTCACATCTATCCACCTGAGACCAATAAGCAGCCAAAAATAGCTCACACGTTAAATATCAACAAGAATTTTTTGTTCATTTGTAAATTGATGAAAAAATGACCAATTCACTCGACCATTGTATTTATTGAAATTTAGAAACTAACCCGAGTCCGTTTAACGGCAGGCGAGAAGACTTGAATCCGCTGCACGTAATCCGCCGAACGATTGGCCGTGGATGAGCAGGCCGGCATGCCACGTGGCCACACTCGGGAATAGCTGGTGAGAACCTCATCATGTGGGCCCTGCATCACCCACTCGAAGAAGAAGACGTGGGGAGCCACGCAGGGGTCCCGCGAGCGTGGCCTTGTGTTGAACAAGTAGAACGGGGGCTTTGGTCCCGCTAGCCACATCCCAAATGTCTCAATGGGCCTTTGAAGGTAGCTCCTGGGGAAGATGTTCTCGTATATGTGGGCCGAGTAGCCCTAGGAGACGGAGAAGGTCCAGTTAGTCAACCTGTTGTGGCAAATAGTTTGCTGGAGGAGGCGGGACTGCCCGGTGCCAGCTGCCTTCATGAGGTGGCGTGTGGACAGGTGGCGGTCCATGTTGGGGAAGATGGGACCCACCTTGTCAAGGTGGTGGAGGGACAAGAGTGGGGACAGGGAGTGGGATGATAACATGCCAGATATATCGCCACGTAAATCGACCTTCAACATATATATACATGAATGTGCTTTTTTTAGTGTTGTCTAATAACTCGTGAATATCATCTCTACTTATTTGTACCAAAGATTAAAGGCAAAATTACAATTTCAGTCCTTTTGGATTGATCCAGTGGCGTTTTTAGTCCTAAAAATGAGATATTTTGCTACTTGGTCCTATAATTTTAAAATTCAACGCAATTTAAGTCTTGTAATTTTAAATTTCATTGCAATTTCAGTCATTTGTGAGTGAATTGCAGCAAAATACTAAATTATAGGATCAAAAGACAAAAAGTTGAAATCTTGAGACTAAAAATGCTATAGCGTTGAACCAACAAGACTAAAATGAAATTTTGCCAAGATTAAAAGTGTCTATTGTCTTGTCTACCCTATTTAAAATGATATGTATTGATCAATTTGAGAATGCATGTTTTGGGGATCAAGTAAGGGTTTTGATTATACATAATTTCGAATCGGAAGATTATTCTTACTATATGGATGAAGACTTTGTCTATACCAGGCAAACAAGCACTCTTTAGTCTTAGTCTATGGAAAAATATCACTTTTCACAGAAGGCCCCCTGCTTGTCCTTTTCAGTTTGGAAGATAATTGTGGACTATTGTCTAGCTATCTAAACACTATAATAACTTCAAGAACTGAAAATTTGAAGCAATCAAAATATAGTCACCTGGTGATTTCCATTGTTTGGAGACAGGTTAGCACCAATGTCAGCAATACAGGCCCTGGTGGTGTTATCAGCAGAGTTCAAAAACACTACCTCTTGAGACAACTTTCCATGTCCCGAGCCAGGGCTTTCGCCAGCTTTCGGCTTAGAATTATCCCACCCCCACCAAAAGCCTGGTCGAACAAAAACAGATAATTCGACACTATACTCTCCGAATTCCCACCGAGATAGTAATACCTCTCGTGGTCGTACTTACTAAGCACGTCGACCATATTGTCAACGAAGAAAATCGAGTCGTCATCCCCCATCACCACCCATCTGAAATCGTCTTCTTTATCGTCAACTAATTCTAGCTCCCTCACGACTTCCATTATCCCGTGCACCATCCTCTGGGCCCGGATATTGGTCTTGTTGAGTAATTTTGTTAAATCGTCCGAGACGCGGTAGGGAGGGGAGGTATCGGGCCAAGACAGGAGGTTGGGCCCCGGGTGTTTGTCGAGGAAGAGGAAGCCATGGGTGGAGTTGAACAAGCCGATGGGCCAGGCCCGATACCTCCCCTCCCTACGATTTTCGGTTGGGCCAGGCCTTTTCGGAGGCGAGCAAGCCGAACACGAGGTGGCTGAGATTGGTCGGCTTAGTTTTGGGGCGGCCGGTTGGGGAGAATTTGAAAGGTAGGGAGATGAGGTTGTTGTTTGGGTATGAAATGGTGATGAAGCCAAGGGCAATGCCTATCAATATCATGAGCAGTAGTTGTGTATGGCATTGGCTGCAGATTTTGATGAGTACCCTTGTTGTCATTTATTGGAGGCTAGAGGTGATATCTGTGCTTGACTGATTCTCATCAACCTATATATATATATACATACATATATATATATATATATATATATATATATAGAAAAGACTGCACTATCGTTACGAAACCATTCCGTGAGGATTTTTAACCGTAGATTATCTATCCTACACTAATCTACACGTGTATGATTGTATCTAACGGTTAAAACCCCGACGGAATGGTTCTGTAACGGGACTGTAGCTTTTTCATATATACATAGAAATATGATCATATGAGAACGGGCTATAATGAAAGAAATAAGAATGGATAGTAGGAATCTGATGTGATATATCAACCCTTCAGGCACAATCAAAGGGTCCAGCTTTGGTTAAAGGGGCGGTGACATTGTTATTATCATGTGGACTTTGAATTTTTCACACGGGGGTATTTTGGTCATTGCGCCAAAATGCACTGTTATGTTACGTTAATGTGTATTCTGGCAGTCATTAATGTGCACTTAGTCTAACACGATTATGCATTCTGTAGTACGGGTATTCTAATGTGCATATTTATACACAATATTGTGCACTTTACTTATCAATAGTGTGTATTTATTAAATTTTTGATAAATTACATATTTAACTCATGAACTAAATTGCAATATAAATAAAAATTTCCAAAATTGCATATAAGTCCTTGAGATTTGTCTAAATTTTAATGAAAGCCCAAAAATTAAATCGGATCCATTTCCTACTAGCCATCGTCCGCCGGTGCCTAAGCCACTGCCGCCCTTTGCATCATCATTCTCCTCGTCGTCGTCTTCGCCAATCCATGTTTTGGATGGGATTGTTGTGCATGCATGAGCTCCAAACCACCGGAATTCCAAGGATGTGATTCCATTTCCCCGCCCTCTGGAATCCGATCAATTTTCGCAACCCAATCTCCTCTCCGCCGATAAGCTCTTCTATGATGTTTCATCCTCCTCCGCCTGCTCGATCTCTCCAGCGATCCACCGATGATGCCACCGTAAGAGGAACGTGGCCTGGCTATTCGAGCAGCTCGGACCATTGTCTCAATCGAAAATCCGACGGCTGACGACGTCGAGGAGATGATGGAGAAGGTGTTGGCGTTCGATCGGGCGTACCCATATCCCCTGCAAGGCGGCGCCATGCTGGAAAAATTCTCCGGTCAAGCGGCGCCATTCTTGTAGTTAATTAATTAGTTTTAATTGTCCAAAAAAATTAGTATCTTACATTTAATACGTGTGTGATTGATAGCATAAATTGTAGGGTTCTTGAAAGTTTGATATGTGATATAAAGTATTTTATACATTAATAATAATTTATTTTTTATATTAGATTATGGATTTTTTTTTTTAAAAAAAAATGTCTTGACAGAAAAGTACATGTGAAAATATCTCAACACGAGTTAGTTTCAATCCAAATGTATTTCCGCTGAGTTCTAATATTGTTGGGCCGAAAGAAAATGTAATATAAAATCCAACGATGATATTATAGAGCCATGTCAACATATGAAAATTCATTAGAATAACCATAAATGTATATTTTTTTTATCATGTATTATATATGTGCCCCACTCACTTTATGACCTAAATCCGTCCCTGAATGCTCTTACATATTTTATCATCTTTCATATTCTGAAAACTGACTTAATCGTCAGAAGTCTACCGGCATAAACATTTCTAGCATGTTTTACTGGATATTCCGAAAGTTAAGGGGGCGCTTGTTTATGGAATAATTTGTTTCAAAATGAGTTATTTTGGTTAACCATAGTTAATTTTGAAAAAGGTGATATGGTTAGTTGTTAGTGAAATTTTAGGAGTGTATTAAAATAATATTTAAAATAAAATGATTAAAATTGATTTGATGTAAAAGTAGGAGATAAATGATTGAAAATGATAGGTAGTTAAAATTATGTGAGTGGATAAATAGTGAATTAAAGTTGATGTGATGTGTAAGAATGATTTGTTTGTATAATATTATAGATAGTAGATTGAGTTAAAGTTGAGTTAGATTTTGAGTATGAATTGAATGAGAATGAAATAATTTATAAACAAGCATGCCCTAAATCGGTTTGAGATCATTGGAAGGCCTGTGGAGAAGAAATTGCGCATCAACTTATTATATTCGAAGGTTAAAACAACTTGCACGAATGACTCGTACGTGCACGCTAATAACATTGTAATGAATAGTTCTTAGATTGGTAAAAGTTCTATTCTCAGGTCTGTGATTAGCAGTTTTGTACTTTTGTTAAAGTGTGGTAATTAAAGTTTTGTTAATTCGTGTATTTGGCTACTTGCACTAAATCCAACAAAAAAGGCCATCACGTTTCAGAGTGTTATATATCTTGTTATTTTAATCTTCGCAATTACTGAGATTATAACTAGTAATCTACCTAACGAAATTAAGTTGTTCGCAAACAAAAAGAAATTAATGAACAATAAAGTTTTGAATCGCAACGGCAAATGTCCTCCTTGCTCAACGCCTCAAATTACTGAGATTATAACTAGTAATCTACCTAACGAAATTAATATATGGAGTACTTATTACATTGTATGTATATATTTATATTTATATCTATATCTATCTATATATATATATAATTGCTGGCAAGTTTCAATAAATCTATCATTATATTAAAAGATTAACCATTTAACATTTTTAGTAAGTTTTTCCCGCCAAATAGATTTAATGTCTCCTAAAAATAGAGCAGCATTAAATGTTGCCCTTAAATCATGACAGTTGTTAATTTAGTTTGGAGAAAATCGTAGCAACTAAAACAAACAATATTAATTACGGCTGATTTAATATTTAAATGGTAAACAAATATTACTTTTTTATGACTGATTTAAATTACGTCTGTTTAAAAGTAAAAAACTACTTTTGTAATTTCAACAAATTTGTACTCTTTAATGTACGACTGATTTAAAATTAAGAATTTACTTTTGTATTTTCACAAAAAATCGTATAAAGAAGTATGGCTGGAATAATAATAAAAAATTAATTTGTTAAACCATATTTTGCACTCATAGATACGAATTCTCATCAAATTCAAGATTTAAAATTGTGAAAAATGTATATAGATGTGGACTGATTGAAGATATATGATTCCTTAAATTAAGGAATTTTTTCCGGTAAAAAAAAATATAAACTTTAAATATAGATTTTATTAGTAGTGTATACCAAAGAATATTGTTACATTTAAAATTCCTATGAAGAATAATTCTATTAATTTTCAAATTCATCATCTCATAAAAATAATATAATACACTTTTACATTCTATAAAACAATATTTAAAACCCACCGTTCAACATGCATAAAATGTAAAATTACCTAACATGAATCATTTTAACTTTCTAAAATCAGTACACAATTTTGCTCAGTATGTACTAATAGTCTAATAGTTAAGAGTTAATATTTGCTATGATATCTATTGGTTGGAAAGAATTCCATTTTGTATGGTATTCGAAATGAAAAAACATATTCTGAAAATCAAATCTGGTTTTCTTAATGACCTTAAATTATGCAAATATATTGTTTCAGTTTTTAGGATTCTTTTTTATGATCTCAGTCTTTGCATTATATGAAATCTATACTTATATAAAAAGTCATCCTATTTATTAGAAATAGTAGGCAGAAAAGTCAAAGGTAATTAATGCTTCTGGAAACTGATTTGTTTTGGTATTTATAGGCTTGACATTAAAGATTTGTTATGGGATAAAAATCAAAACCGATTTTTTTACCTTTGCTGGAAAAGTCAAAGGTAAGTATAGATTTGTTTTATCCCATAGCATCGGTTTAGTTAAGAAAATCCCATCAAATCAGTTTTATATGTCAAGCCTATGAATAAAGATTTAATCGGTCAAAATTAAATCCTTATTTTACGTCACCCATAAAAAAGTAGATGTCAAACCTAAATTGAAGGGTTTAGTTGTCTATATAGTCATTGATTTACGTAAATACATCTAATGTTTAAAGTTTGTGTAGATTGAAAATTCCTTCTTATCTTTTTACAAAAAATCTTATTATTATTGTATGGAAAATCAAACTCATAATGTTGTGTACAAGGTGGTCTTTAATAATATATGATTGTTTGTTTGTCGAATACTATCTTATTGTATAATTTTCCTGCGTATTATAAAACTTTTATTGAATATTGCATCTTGTAATATAGTATTCCTCAAATAAATATATCCCGTGTCTCGCAGGGGTCACGTACTATATATATCCCGTACATTTTTCTGTATTCATGTATATAATTATAAGTCTGGATAAATAGCTTTAAAATTATGCACCCCGTGCATCGCACGGACTCTATACTAGTTTTATTCAACCAGCAATTAATAATAATATGAGTTCATTTAATAAAAATATGTTCACCATCTATCTATCTATCTATCTATCTATATCTATCTATCTATATCTATCTATCTATATCTATACTATTATAAAAGGACGAGTGATTTTGTAAAAATAATGATCTGCCTAAAAAACCCTTACTTTGACATAATTTAAATGGCAAATTTGTAAATTTTTACTAAAAATTGTAAATTGCCATTAATTATTAATTTATTAATATTAATAGTTAATGTGACTAATCCCATCATCCACAGCAACTCGGAAAACCTCTCCGCCCAAATCAAACAAAACACCATCCTTCTTTCAAATCTTATACCTCGAATTCCCGTCATACACCATCCTCACAGCAACTCGGAAAACCACCATCCTCCGCTCAAATCTTATACCTCGAATTCCCGTCATACACCAACTTCACAGCAACTCGGAAAACCTCTCCGCCCAAATCAAACAAACCACCATCCTCCGCTCAAATCTTATACCTCGAATTCCCGTCATACACCATCCTCACAGCAACTCGGAAAACCTCTTCGCCCAAATCAAACAAAACACCATCCTCCGCCCAAATCTTATACCCCAAATCCCCGTCATCTCGCGCGCGTCCTCTGTCGATCGATCACGAAATCAGCGCGCCTTTTTGCATCCTCAATCTTGTAAGTTTTATGTTATTTCCGATGTGTGTATCTCGAGTTTGTTCGGACATACTATGTCTTGGTTGCTGGTTTAGGCTGCCAAAGTATAATTTTTGCAACAAGCCTTATTGTAAAAGGCATCATCGAGTAAAATATGAATGAGAAATTGGGGCAATATTGACGCGGTTCGCTAGAATGGACACCTACTTGAAGAAAAAATTTTTTCAATAAAACATATATCTGAAAGCTAACAAGACATTTATAGTTGTTGAAATTGGGTATATTGCTTAATCAATCTGCCAGTAGATTATACTTGAATGGGCTTTGGTAATTGAGGTTATAGTTGTTGAAATTGGGTATTGTTGTTGAAGTATTTAACCGGAGTAGAATCAAAGGATTCGGACACCGGGTCGTGTTCTCAAGGAAGGTTAGCCGGATATAATTACGCGATATTCAATTACACGAAAAAGTAAATTATGCCTAAACACTCTAATCCAATTTTTTGGGGGTTTTAGTTATCGACTAGAAAATAAATTACTAACAAGTATAAAACAAGGAAGTAGCAAATTGCAACACAATTATGACTTTCAAATTCGAGCGAGCTAGGGTATCGGGGATAATTGTCTCCGGTTCAACCTCACTTTCAATGAATGACAATTACTCGGTTAAAGGCCTCGACTCATACACTCATTTAACGATTTAACCATCATAGCATTACGCGGTAGACAAATAAAACATAAACGAGCAATAAAACGAAACAATCAACACATAGGCAACACGTCTCCGGATATGCCTACTCTTTACGAGCCGAATTCCACCGACTTCTCCCCTCTCGGTTTTGAAATCGATTAATTAGATTACAATGGTGATCAAGCATTCAATCATATAATTAGTCAAACTCGTAAAGATTGAGCTAATAACAAGCAAATAAACGAGATTAAACCGGAATAATTATCCCCTTCCCCTAGCAATTAACTTAGCTACTCATGGCAAAATAAACACAACAATCCATACCAATGTAAGTACTCATCTTCATAATCAAATGAAAAGGAAGAAACTTACTAATAAACTTGAATTCAATGTCAATCCACAATGCCAAGAGTTTGCCAATAAATTCTCCCTACACAACAAGATCAATGTGTTCTTCCAAGCAGCCAAAAATTACTTCCAAAACTAAACTAAAAATGTGAGACAGAGAGTAGAATGATGATGAAGGAGAATGATGGATGAAGAGAGAAGATGGTAATGAGATAGATTCTCTCCAAGAAGTGGTCTTGGGACCTTTCAAAGGGACCAAAAGACATCCTCTTCCCCCTTCCCTATGATTTCCTCCTCATTAGCCACAAAAACTCCCGGATTTTAGGGCACTAGTCACCATTTCCGAGCTCAAATGTCCCCTAAAAAAAAACTGGGATTTTAGCATCTCGCGGCCGCGACTTTGGGTCTCGCGGCCGCGACTTTGGGTCTCGCGGCCGCGACTTGGACCTCCGCGGCCGCGACTTGATCCCGTGGCCGCGACTTCTTGCTGCAGTCCAGGAATTTTTTCTTTTGCGTTTTTGGTTCCGTTTTTTCACCTTCTTGACCCGATTTTTGCCTCCCTGCACGAACACTAACTCCTTCCATCGAAAAGTCAATCGACCCATTGAACCTACGCACCACGATACACAAGAAAAACACGGAGAAAGAGAAAAACAAACGGGAAACCAAAACAAATAACGAGCAAACCAAAGGCTAACGAAAACGGACTCAAAACTAAAGAGAAACACCTAAAATGGGGAAAATGAACATAAAAATAACTACGGAAAACATCACAAAAATGGAACGAACAGGTATATTGCTTAATCAATTATTTATACACCAACTTCTAAGGTATCTGTATTATCAACAGAATAGAGGTTTAGTGCAACTCATTCGCTATGAATGTCCATTAACTATTTCCTGCTTCAATTTTTATTTCATGATTTGGTATATAGTGCAGTTAGGAAGTTGTCTCATTAATACGCTATTATAATGTTTTTAACTTTCAAATAGGTTGAAAACAGCTTAGTGCATTGCTGGAGATTTATTTCTTTAGTTCCCTCCAATTTAATTGAAACATCAATCTGGATATAAAATTACTGGAATGTGGTTCTACTTTACGGAAAATTGATAATGTTTGTCCAGTTTCTGTAATGAAGTTGATTGAAGGCATTTTCTTTTCATGAGTAATCAGTATCAGGAAACTATTAATACAAATAATGATTTCCTTTAAAGGCGTTTGTTATTTGATGATCATCTCACTGTATCAGGTGAAATCTGTTAGGACATTCCTGTTTGCACAAGAATTTTCTTTTTCCCTTGCTCATTTTGGGATTTTTTCTTCATTCTTTGACTATTTAACATGAATTACGATTACAGTTTAATCCTGTAGGTATTCAGATAATACTGATGTTATGTTAATATTTGGTCTTGCAAGGCATTGATATTGGTCTGTGTTCCATTGGAATAAATTATATATTGTTAAATTGAATATTTCTGTGCCTTTTTCATTTGAGCCTAATAAAGTCTATTATGGATCATGACAAGTTTTAACTTGACTCGAGGAAGCCGAAACAAATTAAAGGATCTTATATTAAGGGATCAAGTTGTAGAATGAGACGAAAATCATCCGCGTCTGATTGTCAGCAGGTAATTGATATATATATATATATTTATTTATTAATATGATATTTTTTAATTATTTTATAACATAATAATTAACATAAATTCACATTAGAAGTATGAAAGTTATACACTTATCAATATATCTTTTTCTTTTTCACATTTATATCACAACGAAGGATGTATACCGGAACAAATACTCCTCTCTCCCCTTCACCGACAAAAAACCCCCAAATCTCACAGAAAACCTAAGTCGCTAATCCGCGTGCCTTCTCTCAGCAAGGCCTTCGGGCCACCACGACGGCGGCGTCCTCCGAGCCGTGCGGTCGAATCCCAGTGACGTCGGCCGTGGCTGTGGCCTTTTCATCGGATGCCATGGCAGGTCTTCCCCTTAGGTTTCGCCGTCTTACAGGTTGCTAAGGTGGGTCGGGATCCTGCGTTTTTCTCGAAGTCTGGGTGGTGGCGGGCTGCCGGCGTGGCTGTGAGTGACGACTGTGGCGCCTATTATCCCCTTGAAGGTTGGCGGGGTGGTAGTCGGGGCTGAGATCAGGGCTGTTGCACTTTTCTCCCTTCTCCCGTTTGCTCTGCTTTTGGGGCCTTTGGGTTGTGTTAGTGGAGTCGGCTCGGGTCGGGGTGGGTCTTGTGTCCTGGACCTGGGTTGTCGGGTATTGGGAGGTGGAGTATGTTGTGGATCTCCGGTTGTGGGTCTTGGGGTTGTCTACCTGGGCGAGGGTTTGGGTTCTTTAGTCTCAGATTTGGTTAGGCGATTTATCTGCAGTTTCTGGATTTGCGGCTTGGACCGGGTCTTGTCAGGGTGGGTAGTCGGCCTTGGGTGCCGGTGTCGTTGGTGTTCGGCTTGGCTTCACTGTGCTGTGGGAAGGGCTTATTGTTAGTTGTTTTGCGTTCTTTTTGTTATGTTTGTGTTTTGTTGTTAGTGTTGTTTTGTTTTGAGGTTTTTGTTGTGTGGTGTCAGTATTGTTTGTGTGTGTCAGTGTTTTTTTCTCCTATTTAGGAGTGTGAATTCTCCCGCCGGGGAGTGTGTATTCCTCATTAGTGGGGTTTTAGTTTTTTGTGTGTTTTGTAGTGTGGTGTGATTTAGGCTACCTTCGTGAGTAGACCTCTCTTTTCCGGTTAGTGAACCGATTGTATTTTCGTGTGTATTAATAAAATCTATCGTTTGGAAAAAAAAAAAAGGATGTATACTGGCGTCGAAATGCGGCAAAGATGAAAAAAAGATACAACGATTTAACTGCTTATGATAAGAAAATGCATATTGATAAAACAAATAAACGTCGCAAGGGCCAAAATATGGGTGATGCATGTCTTGATACCGATAAAAAGGTTAGAAATATTTTATCGGATAATACAAAATATATACAACTTTTTATGAGATCCAAATGAGTGGTATATATTTTTTTATACTTGAGAATTTTTTTGATTGTATTATATTAGATTGTCATCATGCATTTCATTTATCCACGATTAATATTTTTAGAAATGTAATTGTTTCAATACTTTAACAATGTCTTCGGTGTAATTTATAATTAATTTAGCTTTACCCACAAGTATAACAAATAAAACTTTCCCTTGGTAAAAAAAATTGCATTTATCACTTAATAAAAAATATATTAACATATTATTGGTTTATATTATATTTAATGTGATTTGCTATAGATATACTATTATCAATATTTTATTATTATTATATAAAGAAAAACAAATTAGACCTTTCATTCATTTATGTGATTTAATAAATAATTGGTATCTGTCATTTTTTTTAGGTTCATTTTTTTTGGCGATACATGAGCCGAAAAAAATGCCCAATTGCATGCATTGCGGTACTCTGAAATTTCAGTACGAGTGTCCAACATTTTGCTGTGATAATGGAAAAGTCAAACTTGCTCCTATTGAAGTCCCTGATGAATTATATGAACTATTCACTTCACAGACGGAAGAGGCAAAACAGTTTCGAGTAAATATTCGTCTATTTAACAGCATGTTCTCTTTTACATCATTAGGAGTCAAATTAGATAAAGAACTTGTTTGTGCAAGACAAGGAGTCTATACTTTTCGTGCTCAAGGAGTAGTGTATCATGATCTTCCTAGCTTATTACCTAAAGAAGATGGACCTGGATATTTTCAGTTGTATTTTGTAGAAACCGAATGAGAGACCGAAAATAGAATGGCCATATTTCCAAACTCCTCTTTATCTGAATGTACGATTAACAAGCTCATTAGTGTTTTGGATGTTAACTCATATGCAAAAGTTTTTAGAAGATTGAAGGACTATCCATCAATGGGTGAAGTTCGGCTCCATATCTCAAAGGATGCCAAATTAGACCAACGCGTTTATAATTGTCCAACAACCGATCAAGTCGCAGTAATATGGGTTAAGTGTTTACAAGGTGTCGATCCATTATAGTCTCCTTATGGGAGGATATGGCGCAAAATGAAGGAACTGCTCTACATGATATGGTTGCACAAAGGCCGTTCGTAACGTTCAGTAAGCTAATGGTATCGAAGATATACAACAGTAAGACATAATACATTATATTAATAAATACAAAAATAATTTATTTTGAGAATTAATATTTATATTCTATAGTTTTATATTGATGAAACAACTGGACTTTCAATTCTAATACTGTTCACTTTACTATCATAAGGTCAAATCAAATGCAATTGAAAACAACCAACACATCAATTCTAGAAATCAATGCGTCTTGTGAAGAACAATCAGTTCAGTCAATGGTAAATTCTAAATTCAGGGAAGTAGATGCAATATAGTACAATATAATTCAAAATAATATGACCTCCTGTTTATATGTGATATTTATTAGGTTGCGAGTACATGACAAGCATATGAATTTGCTGGAAATGTCGATGAGACAAAAGATGAAGGATGTCGAAGTTGTGACCTTACATCAAATTTTGTTCAATCGAGACGAGCTCAATAAGGTAAATTAGATAAACAAGTAAAATAAAACGTCATTTTTCCTTGCTAAATATCTCTATGTGTTAACGACAACATTATCTTGACGTTAAGTGGAGAATTCCAGTATCAAAATTCTACACTTACTTAATATGATTGTATCATATTGTATAAATAGTGTAATGGGTTTCAATTCAAGATCTTATTTTTTACTTGATCATTGATGTGTGTTATATATTTGTCTGACATTGTTTAATATGGACATACTATCCTTAACTTTAATCACGTATCAATTCATTTTAATGATTGATACCTAAATACACGTATCTTTAAAAGAAATGGATACCTAAGTTTTCTTTTTATTAGTCAATTTCATGAGTATTATTGCTTACCTAAATAATTGATGAGGCATTATTTTTCTCTTTAGTTTAACTTATTTTTATATATAAAATTTATTCACAGGTGCATTTTTTTGATCCATAACATCATTGATATATGGGCAAGGAATTTTAGCAATCTGTTTGATTTATGCAGCTATAAATTTTACTTACAGTTATAACTTTTATTTTGTTTGCACTATTTTCCATTACTTTTCTTTTCATCACAGGAAAAATACTATTCTTTCAAAGGATACGTGGATAAGGTCATGAATAAATCATCTTTGTGGTATGAATCGTGTAAAAGTTGTGCCGCTGCAATTACGAAGACCGACGACAGCATGTCATGCAAAAAGTGCAATAGCAAAGTCGAGGAACCAACTCCAAGGTATTAAGCATACAAAAACGCCGCATCTAATATTTAAGTACACAAAGATTTACAAAAAAATATACAATCATTGCAGATCTATGTTGGTCTTAAACGTCGTCGGAGATACCCACAATGCGACAATAACTTTATTTGAGGATGCCGCAATGGTATACGTTGGATGTTCTATTAATGATTACATCAGAAATTGAGAAGGTGAAATATATAATCATTTTCAAATTCACATGAATCATCAATTATAATATTTATTATAATGATTACATCAGATCAATTGAGAAGGTGAAATATATAATCATTTTCAAATTCACATGAATCATCAATTATAATAATTATTAAACACTTATTTTTCGATGCTCATTAGGGGGAAGAATTATCTGGATATTACAAAGGGTTGAGCTTACAAGCAACATTTGAATTCCAATTCCTCATTCCAGTCGATGAAAAGTCGTTCAACTCAAGAAGAGAATTCAACGCGGTGGCAGAGGCAATTGCAAGGACGGAAACTACACATGATGAGGAAATGAATGATAACCAAGCAAATTCCCTAAGGGTGCGATTGGATATTGTTTCAACAGTAAAAAAATCAATCAAAATTAAAATTTAACTCAACTTTAACCCAATCCACTATCTCCAATTTTATCAATATAATTAAATAATACAACCAATCATTCCTACACATCACATCAACTCAAATTCACTATTCATTCACTCACATAATTTTAACTAACCATCACTTCTAATCATTTTTCTCCTACTTTACATCAAATCAACTTTAATTATTTTATTTAAATACTAATTTAATATATCCACTAACAACTAACCATACTATTTTTTTTCAAAGTTAACTATAGTTAAAACCAAACCAAATAAAAACTAGTTGAATTTATAAACAATCACACCCTAAACAGCCCCAATGATCTGCATGTGGATGAAGGCAATTCGTCAAAAAGGACCAACAACAGAAAGAAGCGATCCATCAACAAGATAATAGAAGATGCTAATGATTGCGTTATTGAAGTTCAAGATCATGAGACAATTAGTACTAAATGTGCAAGAAAAAATACAAAAGTAAAAGGAAAGAAACCATCTCCAATCATCAACATAAAGAAGGAGAAGAAATGAAGCAACAACAATTCGTATTAGTTCCTTATTTAGTTAATTCTCTACTTGACAATTTGTTTTTGCATAGTAAGTTATTTGATTTTTAATTTGATTTGAAAATCATTGTCTTTCGAATATTTATGAATTCGTAATTTCATATATTATTTCAATATTTTCAAATTCTCACTAAATATAATTCAGTACAAAATGGCAAGAAGAAAATGTAAAAGATATTGCAAATGATATTGTGCATAACCATGCAACTCGGAACAATAAGATATACTTCATTAACCAAGAGAAAAAATCACAAAGCAACCCAATTTTTCTCACGTGCACTTTACTAGTTTAATAAAAGTTGTAACTTTCAGTTACACAATTTATTTTGACAGGTCCCACTTTGGAATGTGCTCATTTCTGTAACACCTTTTTATGTCCTGAAATATAAAATATTTTTGTTTTTATTTTGGTATTATATATATTTTGATATTATATAAATACATATTTCACAACTAATTAAGAATTACTACAATATTTTCTATTGTAGTCATACAATAATAAAAAAAATAATTTTTCGAATATTACAATGATACATCAAATATTTTGAAAAATCAAATCCCAGAGTCACGAGTCCAACGAGTTTAACGATAATGATTTGTTGTGATGGGGATTCTGACGATAGGAAAACCATGAATGTTGTATATAAAGAAGTGTTTAATAATATTTAGATTCGCTTTTTTAATTTATTTATTTTTTTTCTCATTTATTAAGTTATGATATTTATTTTATTCTATATTTTTAAATATTTTCTCTTCTCTTATATCGCTTTTCGTGCAAATGTATGGGGTAAAACTAGTATATATAAGGAGGAGCAACATAGCATTTAATTATATTATCATGCATTAAATTTTATTATCCCTCCAAAATTTTCAACATTCAATTTCATTTTTAAGTTATAAAATAACTTGCTTGAATGCCATAAATTATGAGCATAAACCAATCAAGGGAATTACAAAATTGTATTCAAATTTTAAGCCACACCTACTCATGAAAATGGCTGGATGTATTAGCATAACGAAAATGGTTGTAACGGCTCTTCCATAGCAATTACTTGATCAAAATCAATTTTGAGAATTATTTTCTTAATTCATATTTTTTTCATGAATTAAATTATGATTTATTTTTATTTTTTTTATATTGTTATCTTTTTAAAGTACTTTTCTCTGTGCAAATGCACAAGTTGATTTCTAGTATATATATAACTGCTGGCAAGCTTCAATAAATTTTATTCAGCCAGCAATTAATAATAATATGAGTTCATTTAATAAAAATAGGTGTTCATTTAATAAAAATATGTTCACCATTTAATAATAATATTTAATTTTCAGTTACACAATTTATTTTGACAAATCTTATCTTGGATGGTGCCCATTTCTATAACGTCTTTTTATTTCAGGAAATACAAAATATTTTTGTTTTATTTTGATACTATATATTTTTTGGTATTATATAAATAAATATTTCACAACTAATTAAGAATGACTACAAATATCTTTATTTTCTATTGGAGTCATACAATAATAAAAAAATATTTTTTTGGATATTACAAAGATACATCAAATATTTTGAAAAATCAAATCGAAGAGTTACGAGTCGAAGAAGTTTAACGATAATAATTTGTTGTGATGGAAATTCTGACGATAGGAAAATCACGAACATTTTATATAAAGAAGTGCTTAACAATATTTAGATTCACTTTTTTAAATTATTTTTTTCTCATTTATTAAGTTATGTTTTTTATTTTGTTCTATATTTTCAATTACTTTCTCTTCTATTATATCGCTTTTCGTGCAAATGTACGGGGTACAACTAGTATATATAATTGCTGGTAAACTTCAATAAATTTTATTTAGCCCGTAATTAATAATAAAAGTAGTTCATTTAATAAAAATAGGTGTTCATTTAATAAAAATATGTTCACCATTAAATAAAAATATGTAACTTTCAGTTACACGATTTGTTTTGTCATGTCCCATATTAGAAGGTGCCCATGTCTGTAACGTCCATTTACTTCTTGAAATACAAAATATTATTTTTATTATTTTTGATACTATATTTGGTATTATATAATTACATATTTCACAATTAATTAAGAATGACTATAAATATCTCTATTTTCTATTGCAGTCATACAATAGTAAAAAAATATTTTTTTCGGATATTACAAAGATACATCAAATATTTTAAAAAATCAAATCCCATGAAATAAAACCCTCCTCCAAAATGGTCCTGCAATATATTTAAAAATTTTAATATTATATGAATAAATATAACTTTTAACACTCTATGTTTATAATTTAATATCATTACCTAACTTATAATTGTAATAATATATGCATATAAATAACTTATAATATTTTATATATATCTGTACAAATGCACAGGTTCGAATACTAGTAATATTATATAAACCAATGTTATTTATACATGATATATAAAGTTGATTGTTACGGTATTAATTTATGCTTTTATCACTCAAATTTAGAAACATAATCTAAATATTATTAATGTAAATATAGATTATTTATAATAGATTCATAGATATATAAATCTATATCTATATAAAAATATTAAGTATTTACTAAAATACATAACATTTTTTTGGGAAAAATATTAAGTACTTTAAGAAGGTGAAAATAATGGATCTTGGAGAGTGACACTCCAAGAAGGTGACATCATCCTTGTCTTGTACTTTCAGATTATTACTCGACTTTGATAATTAATCGTAAGTTTCCATTTATTTTTTTTCTTTTTATTTTTCTATAGATGTGAAATATATGATTGATGTGATTGTTATAGTTGATCCGAGATGACGAGCTAAATTGAATTTGTAGGGATAGGGGATAATTGTTCTGGTTCTTGTGATATCTTGTTCTCGAAATTGTTCAATCTATGCGAGTTGTTTGATTCAATAGTTAGTTGATTGATCATCGTCTAATCTAGACTAATAACTTTTAGAACAAATGAGAGGAGATGTCCAAACCTGGTTTGTATAGAGTATGTATGTTCGTAATTATATTGCCTACGTGTTATTTTGTCTTGACAATTTATCGTATGTCTGTTCTCTTACTATGATGAGTTATTGGAGATAAATCTCTATACAAGTAGGTTAGTCGAACCTTTTAACTGAATAATCAATTTTCTAGTATTTGCGTTTGGAATTAGCAATGATTATCCCAGACTCTTTAGCCTTTTATCATTATTTAGTACTCGTTTGAAGTCTGAAGACTGAGTACTCAAGTTCTTTGAATTGTTAAAACAAACTCAAACCAATCTAAATTATAGCAGTTAGGACTTAATTCCATCTTTTTGTGTTGGAATATACGTGCGAAATAATCCGGCTACCATTTCTTGAGATACGACCCCAGAGATTGATTCCTTTGGATTTACTCCAGTAAAAGGATCGTAATATCTGTCTTACTCCTATAAAAGATGGTAATATTGTATGTGTTTTAGAGAAATTTTCATATGATATAATTTCTATTTTATGCCTCTAATGGATAGTGTGATAGACCTTTTCATTTATTTATAGGAATTTGATTTATAATTATAAATGTATAAGAATTTGATTTATAAATTTATTAAAAGTTTTGTTTCACGTTAAGTATATAAACAATATTATAAAACAATTTAGGTGTTTTAAGACATTTTTTATTAATAATATAGAAAAAAAAAAGTTATTTCACACCTCTTACAAGAATAGTATATTTTAGGTATTTCTACACATCTTATATACCATTTTAGGTATTTCTACACATGCTATATACCACTTAGGTGTTTTTAATATTTTGGAAAAATTGCACTATTCGTCCACTAACTATATCCTCGTTGCATTTTCGTCCTTTAATTGTTTCCGGTTTACTTTTGGTACACTAACATTTTTTTTTTGGTAATTTTAGTCCAAATCGACATTCCCCCAGGATATGTAGTCCACTGACTTAGTGTCAACGATCAAACTTGACTGTCGTGGATTGTGGGGATAGGGCACGTCAATCCTCCTACCCCACCCCTCCTCGAGGATTAGTCCCAACCCTCTTAATGTGGATCTTGTAGGCTGTTAGGCCTGTAACCGTGAAGGGCTGGCAATTCGTAGTGAAATCTTAGAGTGAACGTGGGATACCTTAAAAAAATAAATAAATAAAAAAACTCAAACACTTTAATGTTTTTTCACTTGGGCATTTAACTTATTCAGCAATGTTTTTTGTTTTTTATTTTTTTCACTTATTAATCTGTATACATTTATTATTATTATTATTATTATTATTATTATTATTATTATTATTATTGTCACTTGGGCAATTGACTTTAATATCTTCAATTTTTTGTACATGTATACACTTTCTTGAAAGCCCTTACTATTTTTTACGTTATAATTTTTGTACATTTACACAATTTCTCGAAAATCAGTGAAGAATTTGACTTAATAACCTCCGCCACCCTGATGTTTAATCACTTGGACTTGGTCATTTGACTCAACAACCAAGTTGAACACCAGTAATACCATCAGTAATGAAAATCTAGAACATCACTAAATTACACATTTCTCCAGCAATTTCTCCTCACCCATGATAGAGAAATTCAAGCCCTCGAGAACCAAGACAGACAGAAACACTATATTTCATTCTTCACATATTTTTTTTTTTTATGAAAAGCTCAAGTCACAAGTAAACTGGAATATTCCATTTTGTTTAATTAATAATAGTTACTATAAATTATAAATCCAGTTAAGGATCACGAGGGCCGTCTGAGGACTGAGTCTTCCTCAAGTTCCAGTGGAGTCCATCGTGTATGCTGCGTAGGAAATCGCAGGTGGAGTCCACCTGGCAGGCTGTGGGGACGGGCCATGGGGCCATACTGCAGACAAGCGCATCCCCAGGCGCCAGCTGTGTCCGGCCTTTGCCATCAAACGACACCCAAGCGTGGCTCCTGCTGTTGAAAGGCACCACCACACGGAGAGTCACGTGCTCTGGGAGTATCAGTGGCCGAAAGGACAGAGAGTGGGGGCAGATTGGCGTGAAAAGGATTCCCGGGACCTATTGTCATAGATATAAGGTGGTGGTTAAAAGTTAAAACAGCGTTGCTATTAGCTATCTACGTATATATATATACATATATATATATATATATATATATATATATTGCAATATTTATTCCTCAAATAGCGGTTTACAGTTAATTGATTGACCATAGCAAAAAGTTTCATTCTTCGACGTTGGAGAAATGGAAATGGAATTTCGCAACATCAAAATTAGTGACATCAACTCGGTTCAGTGATTCGGTCTTGAATCAGCTTTGTGCATATGGAAACTTGTTTGAGTGTGGGTTTTAACGAGCAAATATTGGAAGGAAAAAGGCTATTATTTGAGCCAAGAATCTGAACTCATACAGAATCAAGACCGCATTGGTACTCATTTAATCCTGTCTCGAAAGGTTCAGCTCAATTGAAAATCTAGTGACTAGGAATTTGATGCGAAGAGATTCTCTTTACATTGGTACTCATTTCTAAAAAAAGGTCCTTCCAATGATATATAATTCTAGTTTCTTATTTTGCACCACAGATTACAATCATTGCCAGCAAAATGACTCAGGGATTCATTGTTTTGCCATTCCATTAAAATCAGATAGCTTATGTAATCTAATTATCGGAATTTTGTAATTGTAGAGTAAAGTTCCATGAGCATATATACCACCAATAAAGGGGTCCATAGCTCAGCGGTAGAGCATTTGACTGCAGATCAAGAGGTCACCGGTTCGATCCCGGTTGTGCCCTTAACTAATTATTTTTTTTTTCCCAATATTTATTTAATAATTTACTTTTTTGCTTTTTTCTGGACCATGGGGATTATAAGGATCTGATCTCATAAACCTAACAAAAAACGGCTCTTCCGTTTATATCTATTCTCCCCATACATTTTCTTGGCGCCTTAATGAAGTCTACAAATTACTTCTACTACTATCTACGTTACACGAAATTTATCAAAAAGGCCTAAGAATGATCACTAATTTATATATCTAAAATAGTACATCCATAAATACATCTAACAAAACTAGTAGCTAAAAAGACTGTTCCCTTTCTTATAGATGACATTTATTAGAAGGGCCCTTCATTTATCATCATATACAGCTAAAGACAACAAATGTGTCTGAAAAAACATACCTGAGGATGGACCATAGATCCACCAGCGGCAAGTGAATAAGCTGTGCTCCCGGACGTTGTGGAGAGGATTAGGCCGTCCCCTTGAACACACGTCACAAAAGATTCGTCACAATAGCACTCGAGGTTCGTGAGGAATGATGACATCCCGCGGTCGATTGTGACCTCATTCAAGACGAGCATTGTGTCTTCGTTTTCGTATTCACTTTTGGCCTCGTCTCGGACCACATGGCACTGTAGACGGTGCCTCAGCGTGATGCCGATGGGCCCACGGAGGATCGAGTTCAGATACTCGCGGTAGTGCTCGCTGTCTGGGATTTCAGCCCGTTAAAGAAATATAATATTGCTCAAAAAAATTAATAATAAAATGGCGGAGATGATGATCGAGAGTAAATTATAGAAAGATGGTAAATTAAGGATACAAAATGGGGTCATGAAACCAAGGGAGCCTAGAGAGAATGCCACAATGGGTGGTACTGGGCCTTTGAACATAGATGCCGCCTGCAACAAATAAAATAAATAATAAAAATGAAAATTGTTGTTTGATCAAAATTGCGATGTATCTATTAGCTATGACGAAAGTTACGGGGGCCGGCTATTCATGAAATTGAATGTCGAATGTTCCATCTAGACAGTTTCTAGCATGAAATAGAGATAAAACGGACACGTTGCTGTTAAAGAGTCCGATGAAGTATGATCGAGTGAAGTGAATATGAAATAAACTGTTGCTATGCACTCAATCCAAGTTTGAGCAGATATACAAATAGTATTGGCAAACCTCGAGCAAAGTCATTACCAAATACAAAGCAGATTAATTTCCAATGTTACAATATTTAAGCAAAAGCACCACAAGGAGCTCATATTACCTTACAGGCTAGTGAGGAATACGAAGACAATGCGATTTAATCAGATACAATTTGAAGGATTTTGTAGATGCATCGATGAGGGTTTTAGAAAAAAAAAAAAAGAAGGCGAAAATGAAAAAGATCGTCATCTACATTAGCACAGCACAAAAGCCACAACAGTTATTAAGAAGAAATCAAGAAACTCTGTTGTGCAACGCATGGATGACGGCATCTTTAGGGAAGTCAATTAGAAAGCAAACTAATTCCATTGCAACTGATAGGGTCAAGGTCAAATGAGGAGTTATCTTCACGATTACTGGAAATAAAGGGTTGCTATATGGAAGATGAAAATAGCTACTAGCCTACTACACATATCAGCTTCCTCGTCTGCATAGAATAAAGCCTGCTAAGCACCAACAATCAAGACAGGCACCATCTGTGGGAGTTGTTTCGTTCTTATTTTCAGAAATTCCTGATTGAAAATTTAAAATAAAAAATAAAAAAGAAGCATGCTAATTCTTAAGAAAAGAACCAAAAAAGGATACATACCCAAAGTACAGTACCATCTCCACCGAGAGTTACAATGAGGTCAACCTTTGTATGCAGGAGGAGCACATCCTTGTCTGTGTAAACAATAAGCACAGTCAGCAGTCAAGATAGTTAATGTACCCAAATAGAGACAAAACGTTATGTAAATGAGCTAGCTTTATGCTCTGAAGTATGCATATATCATTTAAAAACAGAAGACATCAAACTATGGTTCAAAAGGTAAATTTGGTTCCCATAATATAAAGGAACAATAATCCATTTAATAGCACCTCATGCTTTACACTGATACAAGACATAGCAGGTATTTGGGGACAAGAAATGTCCAAACATTTTGAGTAACGTCCATGGAAAGTAGAACTGGAAAATAAGGTGGTAAATCGACAATCAATCAAACAGCATCCGATTTCAATTATAATATAAGGAAGACTGACCGTACCATCTAACCATGTTTGTACAAAGTTGTAGTATGTAGATTCCGTCAGAAGCTCAGACTTCACGCGTGGCTCGACCAATATATTTAATTTCTTCTGTTCTTTCAACCATCTTTAAAGGACATAGAAGAACCCACATTTTAAAATATGTTATTGCAAAAACAGCACATTATACCTCAAAAGCAGTAAGAAATTAATCCTCATATCATTGCGCATCCTACCTGACCATTTCTAAACATAGAATCCTGACAGAGGTAGAATTTGGTTTGGTCAATATAAGCACAGTTTGTGGTGGAGATTCCCATTTCAATGATATCTGAAAATATATATATATATATATATGAAAGAAATAGGTTTCTTTATGCAGTACAACTAAAATTTGAGTATCAAGAACTAACATATGGTTTAAAATCAGCTGTTTCGAGAAATGGGATGAATACAAAAGTGCAAGAGCTAATCAACTAGGTGAGAGATTATTTTGTACCTGTTTACTACTTCGCTCGGCAGTAGTTATATTACCCTTCTCAAACGACACAATGTCATGTTTGTGGCGATTACATTTTTCACCCTTGCAGTACCAGGACAGCTTGAATGATGCCTATCTCCACAAACCAACATACCAATTGTTATTCTGTATTCATCAGGTAGTCAGCTATGGTATATATAGCACATATATGAAAATCATCATGTAATGACAAATAGGTACTGAAAAATATGAAGTTCTTTTTCTTATTAAGAAAAAAGCAATAACTAAGTAAAATAAATCAACTATTATAGTCAAGAATGATAAAGCAAAGGTTTTTCTACAAAGCCTGACTAACCAAACAATGGGAGCTACATAAGACATAGTATTTTAGCAAGAAATTCTTGATTTTTAAAGAAAACACAAATAATATTTCTCGAGTATTCTAAAAATCATTTGTTATATCGAGTGTTTTATTGTGCATCCCTCCTCATTCATCATGGGTTAAGGTACCAAGCCCATCTAGTTTCCGGTCTATGGTTACATTGCATTATTGCTTCATCCTCATTTCTGAAGAATTTGAATGCCATGGCTGTTTATTCTCAACCTACATAATCTGTACCGAAAATAACACAACATTTTGCTTCTTTTGAGAAAAAGAAAAATATATCAGCAAACATTAATATAATATCTGATAAGCCTTTAGTATACAAGGACACACCTTTTTCATCATCTTATTTGGGGTGCCCGAGGAGCCAGGCTCAGACTCACCATCTCGAAGGACCTCCTGAGCTGATATATCATCTTTCCCACAACACAACTCACATTGATCACTATTTTTATCTGATAAAACAGTTTGATCTTCCACATTTCGACCTCTCTCTAAATGGAAGTTACTGCAATTACCTCCTAAAGACAACATCAACCAGAACGAGGGAAGAAAATAAATCAACAAATAACAGTAAATATGGATGCCAGATGAAAACTTTATTGCCTACTGAACAAAGGGTGACAAAGAAAATGTGCTGACATTTCAGAAAAGCAAAGCAAATGAGAAAAAAATAAATAAAAAAAGCCCTTTTTTTCTGTCTAAAAACTTCATCATTGGATGTTAAGATGGATTTTATAAGAAAAGCCTCAGAACAGCAACTGACATAAATTAATTCATTTGAAGATTATAAAACGACTTGTTCGGATCAGAAGTAAAAAGGATATTTCAGGAAGTCGTCTGCCAAAGACAGAATGCTTTAATAAAAGGATATTCAAATAATCGGCTCCATAACGTACTTTCGTTTGACTAGGAAACTGAGTGTTTAATAATGAGATTCAAACACAGCACCATCAAAACACAACAGAGTGAAAAAAACAACCTTTTGACACCAACTGCAGATTGCGCGCCCTCTCCAGCTCATACTTACGCTTCCATTCAGCAGCCTCCGCCTGAGCAGACGCCTTACCTTCAGTAACCCTTCTTAGTGCTTTTCCTACAGCTAAAGCGGAATTTAACCAAACTTTTTCAGCAACATGTTATATAGACGCTGAGATTGAAACATGACGAATCTTAATAGTTAATCCGACTCACTTCTCAAAGCCTCAGAGAACTCGATCAGATGGTCATCAATACCCTGGACAGGAGCCTGCTGAATAATATCCTTGATTGATTCTTCCACACTCAACAGAGAAAAAGACTCAATGAATCCATTTTCTGATGGTGACACACTACCATTGACCTAACCAGAAATTGCATATCAGTCTTTGTCTTTCCCTCTTTTAGTCACTTAATATGATTTTTGAGAAATCTCGGCACAAAAGAATGCACTTGTGCTTCGATTTTAATGCGTAGAGAAACAGAATAGGAACGGACAGTGTGCACTTCTGGAGTTCTGGTGCATCACAAATTACATACAGCTCGATTTTCAGGATAGTGATTACAATAGCAGATAACCATATACAGCAGCCATACACAAGTCACAACCCCCATTATTGTTCTCACAGTATATCAATAATTAATTTGACTAATCAACACCATTTCTACTTGAAAATCCAATTCAACAATAGCTACAGAAATATGTATGCCTTCAACTAGTTTCAGGTTTGCAGAATAGATATTAAAGCCACCACCTAACAAAAGTCACCGATCGAAACAACAACAACAAAGCAAAAACAGCATCCACAGGAAAAGCAACCGAATCTAGCTTCGAATGATCAAGGCGAACTAAATCAACAGTCAATTTACAAGAACACGTCTCAATAAATAAAGACGAAGTTCAACAGAGAACTACACATCAAAAAATTCAAAAGAAAAATTGAAAAACTAGCAAGGAAACCAAGAATTTGCATAACACGTACATTGGCAGAGGAGGAGTTGTTCGGGGACATGGGGCCCGCTATCTTCTGCATATACGGCAGCACCCGCAGACCCCCAATTTATGCGTGAGAGAGAGAGAAGCAAAATGTCTGGTCAAGAGTAGTCACCAAAAAACGACGAAGCTGAAGCTCATATATATATAAACTATATCTATATCTGTTTGTAGCTATGAGATTAAAGATTCAATTTTTATGACGATTGGTTGAAGACTGAAGAGAGAGAGATGGAAACCGCGAGGTAGTTCCAAGTTTAGATAGAGAGAAAAAGGAAAAAGTGACTGTGGCATGTGGGACACAAGAAACAGACACGTGTGAAATCGTGAAGGTTTGGAAGAAAAAAGTCAGAAAACACTTTCTTTGTATGATTTTTCTTTTATTCTTTTCGGGTCGAAAACGTTATGCGCATTGACGGTGAAACTGAAAATCTGAAACCAGCGAGAAGATGATGAAAGTGGAGGAAGGGTGGACTCGCAGATTTTGACCTGCCCATTACTCATAGTCGCTGCTCTTTGTTTACTTCCAAATACCAAATTGTTAGGCTTAGAACATCCCCAATGTGACTTTTGACATTATAAAAAATTATTCATATCATCAATTTTTAAAAGTGTGTTACTATTTTTTTCTTCAATACATCTTATCATGAGGTGGATTGGATGTCATTTAATGTTAACAATGTTGAACACACTTTGTAATATCTAACATCATGTTAAACATGGTGACTCATCAATTTATTTTATATTTGTTTTAATTTTTTATTTTTCTTGTATCAATGAATTATTTAATTGGTCCACCTATACAAATGACTTCTTATCAAATTGATGCATTGGAGATACTAGTTTTATTTAAATTTCTAGTCTTTTAACATTATTCCAACGTGGATTAATATTACAATCACTAATTGACATGTATTAAAAATAATGGTCTTTCAAACTCATAGCATTGGAGATGTTGTTAGGCAGATATCACTATTTCTTCTATTAACTATCATATTTGTATTAATATTAGTATAGTGCACACGTAATACACGTAAATTATTATTATTTGAGATTTATATTATATTATTATATTGTTTATTTAAAATATTGGATTATTATTTTCTAATAATCAAACAAAATAAATACATTGTATAATTATAAACAATTGTTTCAGGTTATTTATTTAACATCAATATTATCTTTTTTTTTATATTTCATGAAAAAATTTCTTTAAAAAAAATAGTAAATTGTTTTAATAGCATAGTCAAACAACTTTAGAATCTTATAAATAATTATTTTTGTAATAATAATAATAATAATAATAATAACAATAATAATAATAATCAAACTGCTATTATCTAATGATAATAAACAATTGTTCTTAACAATAAATAATCATTAATTTATTTTTTCTAATGATTAAATTTTAAAATATAATATGTTCATTATCTAAAATTTTAATATTAAATTCTCAAATATTACTTATAATATTTTATGTATATCTGTGCATGTGCACACGATATTTACTTATTACTTATTGTAAAGTAGACTATGATTGGAAATTGCCTTAGTTAGTTGCACATGATGACATGAATGACAATCTCACACTGGAAGATCTCAATATCATCCGTAGAATTAGAATTGGAATTTATCATCAACATTGCTCTCGTATATAATCTAAATTTCAATAACGTTATGAGTGCAGTTTTTAATTTCTAATAGCATATATATTTGTTGCTAAAGTTCTATATGTTGACGGACGTTTCCTGTCAACGGTTAAAAGGATGAATAATAAAAAGGTAATGTAGAAAAGACAAAGAAAATGCGGTTCAATTATGATTTTATTAAAGATCACGAGGTCAGCCTCTTGTACGAGGTCGGCACTTGCGATATACTTACAAATTCTTACAGAGTTCTTACACGAATCTAGAGAGAGAAAATGTAGAGAGAGTTTAGACAGTTGGGATTCAACAACCCAAAATTAAATGAAGTGGGCTGTTATTTATAGTGGCCTTAAATGTTGCACTGTTCAGGTACTGTTCACCGGTCTTGTCGTACAGTGTCCTTGCAGAGCAGTTCGGCGCCTCCCTGACAGAATTCAATGCGACTTGAGGTTTTCCTCATCATTGCCTGACAGGCATTTAATGCACACATGGGGGTCATTTAATGCTGGCTGGCTTTATGTCTTGGCTAGCGGACATAGGCCTGCAGGCTAAGACACCTTGTCCAATCACCAATGATTGCTCTCCAAGTGGCAATATTATATTGTTATCGTGATCGGCATCCGACATGGAAGATCCGTTCTGAGATTTCAGGTCGGCTCCTGTTCCCATTTCATTCATTCGGCCCCGGGGAATCTTCCTCCAACCCGTCACTCATCAGACCGGCACCGGTACCCCGATGCCTCAAACACCGGGTTGATGGATAGACCCACGAGGGTATCAGGGTCAATCGGTTTCGGAGTCCAACTCGGCACCTTTGCACTCGACCGGGCCTCCGGTTCGGCTCTCGAAGCTGCCTTGTCCGGTTTCCTTTTGGAGGCGAACTCGGGTGTCAACATACAGGCACCCCGAGCTCGGAGGGGGTGCCCTCTGCATCCTCTGTGAGGTCGCAATCTTGGAGTACACCCGAGGTCGGCGCGTAATTCTGACTTGCGCAAAATTATTCCTCGTCATCTCGCATGTCCTTCCCAGACCCGAAACGACGGGCCATTTAATGCGTCGTGACCGTTACGCTTCCTGTCGATCATGAAAAGTCGCGTCGGTTCAGAACCTTTACACGTGTCATTCGTTGATTCGTCCGCGTCAAGCGGCATGTCACTTCAGCGAAGCGGCGGCTTTTAGAGCGCGTGACACCTACGCGGTCGTTTATGAACCGTTGGATCGCTTCCCTGCTAATCGTCGGATCGCGTCATAATTTTTGAATTTCAAACGTTGCGCCACGTGTCACGCGGGGGTTGGCCGACGGCTTTTATATAAATCCACCGTCGTCTTCCTTGGAAGTTTCTTACTTTTGCGATTTTCGAGCAACTGAATCTCCGAGCAACCAAATTTCCGAGTAGGATTTCAGAGCGATTTTCACGATTTTTGCGACTTCTCAGCGATCTTCATACCGGTAATTCCGCTTATCTGAGATCTTTTCCTTTGTTTTCTTTTGATTATGTCGAGCCTTTCTGGTAACGCGACGAACCTCCCCGCCGGAGATGGCGGCTTCGCGGCGGAGGAGACCGGGGAGCTAGTCATTTACTCCCCTCCGACGACCGAGGCGGCGCAGCCGCTCAGAGTTACTCCGATTTCGGCCGTCCGCGTGACGCCGGCGGCGGCGACGGCGAGCCTGCGTCGTGGGGAACATCCGGACTTCCCCACGATCGAGATCATTGACCTCGGGTCAGGTCAGTCTGATGCCGAGGAGGCTGAGAAGGAGACCGGCTTCGCCTCTCCCGTTGAATCCGACGTCAACGCCGAGCTGGTCGAAGAGACGCTTCGGGGCGACACCCACGGACGAGAACGGGTCCCCATGGCTCGCGAGGATGCCGAGATCGATGCTGCAGTTGAGGCCGCCACTACGGCTCCTTCCGGGTTTTGGTGCCGTCCTCCGCGAGTGTGGCCATCCACGGCTTCGGCAACCGCCTGGTCAACCCCGTCGGTGTTGACCAACCTTGACTTGGCCAAATTGAGGGGAAAGGCTTGCTTCGGCGCCGGGGTGAAGATCTTTGCTCCCTACGCGGGTGAGGCATCCACTGCCCT
This sequence comes from Striga asiatica, assembly GCA_008636005.1. NCBI lineage: Eukaryota > Viridiplantae > Streptophyta > Magnoliopsida > Lamiales > Orobanchaceae > Striga > Striga asiatica. The sequence goes on from BKCP01000001.1 coordinate 5,436,988, forward strand.
CCGCCGGGTTGCATCGGCGTTTATCGGGCGAGCATCTTACTCGGTCTCAGATTTTCGCTGCCGGGGGCTTTGAACGATATCTTTTGCGACCTCGGCATCGGCATCAGTCAGCTCGTCCCGACGGTTTTTGCTCGGCTTGTCGGCCTCATTGTCCTGTTCCGTCAGCAAGGATGGGCAGACCCGACTAGTGCCGACGTGGGCTCCCTATTTGTCTTCAAGAAGTCCGGAGAGACCGGCAATTATTATAACTCCGTCGCCCCGGGCGTGGACAAATCGTTAATTCATAGGGTCCCAGAGTCTCTGCACGGCTATATGCCAGAGTGGTTCTGGGTCGGCGGCGAGTGGAGGACGCCCGGCGCAGACCGACACCCGTCCATCGAATTCATCTCTGGCCCTTGTGAGTCATTTACCTATTTCGTTTTCGCTTTTCTGATTTATTGTCTTTCCCTGCTAACAGGTCGGTGTTTGTGTTTCAGTCCACAATCCTCGCGTTGAGCCGAGTGACGAGCTGGTCGCGAAGGTCGAAACCTTGCTGGGTCTCGCCGAAGGGAAGCGTTACTACAGAGACCTCGTCGCGGAGGAGAGTTTGATCCAGCACAACCTTTGCCCCGAGTACAACAGCAAGTCCTTCGAGCCCGGTATCTCTTCTTTCCTTTTGTGATATTATCTGGTCTTCTTTCCTTACTTGTTCTCACCTGGTCTTTTACTTTCCTCCTCCTTCGCGAGTGTGGATTTAGCTCGGTCAAAGAGGCTACCAGTACACGCGCGCCAATCCAAACCCGCTCAAGGGAAGAAAAATGGCTAGCCGTATGGATTTCTTGACGCGGCAGGGGAAGAAGAAAACTGCGGCGTCGAGCTAGGCAGGGACTTCAGGTCCCGTTCCGCCGAAGCCAATTGCTGAGGTCGCCCCTCCCCTGGGAGGCCGAGGTGCCTTCCGACTCGGCCCCAATGATCCCTGACCCCGCTCCGGGAGCCCAGGGNAGTCAGGGCGCGGCCGCTCGAGAGAGAAAGCGCCGCGAGGAGCCGGAGGAACCCGCAGAGACGGAGGTCGACGTACGAGAGGATGTCCCGCCGCCTCCAAAGAAGAACAAGGCGGCCGAGGTCGAGAGGGCCGCCCTCGGAAGCGAGAAGTCGGCTTTTGTTCACCAGGCCGGATCCTCCACTTATATCCTAGTGAACCCTGGCCGCAAGGCCAGCCTTTCCAAGAGCCTCGAGCGATTCCCCGATCAATGGTTTATCGACTCGAGGTCGGCGGTTCCGTTCGACTTGCCCAACCCCTACCACCTGTCGGAGGAAGTAATGTCCGCGGCACGCGCCGTGATGACGTCCTGGACCCCAGTCGCCGAGACGGCGGTGTCCATGCTCTCCCCCACACAGCTTATCCAGCATTCCATGGCGACCATGGGTCGGTCCATGGTCGAGCTGGTCCACGCCGCTGTGGCGATGCAGAGGGAGGTCGCCGCCCGCGACAAGGCAGATGAGGACCTGGCCATCTCAAAGGGTTGAATCAACGAACTGAAGGATGAGACCAGAAGGATCTCGACCCTGGAGAATGAGCTCGTCCTACAGCGAGGAGCTGCCGTCGTGGCGGAGAGGGCGGCCGCCAAGGCTGTCGAAGACTTGGCCCGTGAGAGGGCTGCGTGGGCCGAGAAGATGGAAGAGATGGAGATGAGGCGGGCCGTCGAGCTGTCCGAAAGCAAGAGGCGCCGGGCTGATGAGGTTCGCGGGTTGGAAGAAAAGCATAAAGCCGACCTGGCCCATCTCGCCGAGCTGCACGCCGCCGAGGTCGCCGCGTTGAAGAAGAAGCATGAGGAGCAGGTCTCCGAGCTGGCGGACTATGGCAAAAGGTTGACCTCCCAGGTCTGCCTTCTGAAGGAGGCCGCCAAGCAGATAGATGGCGAGCCCATTGCTCTTCCTCCTCCGGCGACCTTCGCCGAGGTCCAGGCCCAATACTTCGAGGAGATGCGAGAGAGCATGGATATCTCGGCGGCGTTCAACCTCTATTGGTTGTTCCAGCGGCTTGATGCCAGGGTGCTCTCCCTCGAAGATTTTAGGGCTATCCTCTCGGAAAAGGCGGGTCGGTACGACCTGGACTTCGAAGGCCAGATTTGCGAGGTCGACGCCGACGAGGCCGTGGTGGTTCGGAGACTCTGGGGTTGGGCCGACGACATTATCGTCAGCTTCGAGAAGTTCGGCGCCATTCCCTCCTCGCAGACGTGGCGGTTGGCCCCCGGGGAGCTTCTTCCGGGCTATAAGTCGTTCATGCCCGAGGCCGACCCCGACCCCGAGTCCCAGCCGAGACGCGGGGCCGTGCTGACCGTGGTCGCCGAGATGGAGGAGGCGGAGGAGGCTGCGGCCGCGGCGAAGGCGGCGGCAGACGCCGAGGCAGGGGTCGGTACCTCGGGGACCAAAGAGGTGGAGGCTGAAGGGGCGACCAAGACGGCGGCCGATGCTGAGGTGGTGACCGGTACATCAGGTGCCGAGGAAGCGGGGGTCGGCACCTCGGGGACCAAGGAGGTGGAGGCTGAGGGGGTGACCAGTGCGGCGGCAGAAGTGGACGCTGAGATCATCCTCAAGGGCCCCGACCTCGTCTCCTAAGGATTTTTCTTTTTAATTTGCTCTTGACGGTCTGCGTGCTGTAGTATTCTGTCCGTGTGTGGCCTTTTGAAAGTATTTTGTCATCGTAACAAATATTTTAACTTTATTTTGAATGGTCGAAATGCTTATTTTTACGTTTGGATGTGTTTACTTTTATTTATGTTGAGTGAATGGATTTTTATGCTTTTTTACTTATGCATTTTTGCGTTAGTGTCGGACTGAGCATTTACTTATTCGGACGGCCGGGCCCCGTTGCTGGGCTCGACACCTTATATTTGCATGGTCGAGCCCGAGATTGGGCTCGACACTTTTTATTTACACGGCCGAGCCCGAGATTGGGCTCGACACTTTTTATTTACTTGGCGCATTACCTTTCCAATCCGTTCGTGCGATCGGGCGATGGTTTAGCCATGTCGAGCTTCGCGTTCGAGCCCGTCGTTCATTCCTTACATTGGTGCTGTGGCCTCACCGGGCTACTTTGCCGAGCCCGGCTCGTGCCGTCCGAGCCATCGTACTGGCCCGACCTGCACATAATCATGTGGCAGCTTACCTGACCGGTCTCGCGTTTGGACTCGGAGGTATTATTGGCCTGACTGGGTTTCCTAGTTGAGCCCAGCTAGTGCCGACCAAGTCATCGTACTGATCCTGGCCGACACTACGTTCCTTACGTTAATTACGCTGCTTCGACTCGACCTATACTTACTAAAGACAAACGTAAATACATAAAAATCATACATCTTTACAAGGTTCATTCATTTTTTTACAAGGTAAAATTGCGAAATGAAAATACAAGATTATCCTAGACCTACTGGTAGAATTTTTTCAAAAACGCTGAATTCCATGGGTATTGGTGGGGAGTGCCGTCCAGATGATCGAGGCGGTAGGCCCCGTGGGGAAGGACCTCGCTGATCTTGTAGGGACCTTCCCACTTCGGCTTCAGTGGTCCGGGGTCAGGCCCCGTTATCCTTTTTAACACCAAGTCGCCGACCTGATATGAGCGCGACTTGACTTGGGAATTGATGTATCTCTCACTTCGCCTCTTGTATGCTGCGTTTCTGAGCTCGGCTCGTGACCGGTGCTAGTCTATCAGGTCGAGACTTGCTCTTAACGACTCAGAGTTGAATTCCTCTTCGAAGTTGGTTACTCGAAAAGTTGGGGCGCCGAGCTCGACGGGGATCATCGCCTCGGTCCCGTAAGCCAGGGAGAACGGCGTTTCTCCGGTGGATGATCTGGCTGTGGTGTAGTATGACCAGAGTACGTTTGCGAGCTCCTCCGGCCAGGCTCCTTCATATCTGGTCTTGGATCATGCTAATAAAAACAAGAATAATAAAATTTATGGAACTCAATTCGAACTTAAAACGAACGTTTACCGTAAAACTGAAAATTATAAAATTTAAATCTTTTACTCCTAGTTTTTCCTTCAATTTGCTGAACATATTGCTTCTTAGGAGCTAATAAAATGATCTTGGAATATTCTAACATTTACGGAACCACATTCGGACTTAAACCGAACTATTGCCGTAAAAACCGAAAATTCTAAGAATTTCGGTTTCTCTTAAAATAATTTAAATAGACTATAATATCTAAATTTTCTCACTTCTTTGAACATTTATAACTTAAATGTTCATAGATACTTAACCTTACTTCGAGACTTAACTTGTCTCAAATTGTGCTAAGGCTCGATACTATGATCTTATCTTGATGACTTGGAACACTTAGAAAAATTCTAAGTATTTAATACTAAGGCTCGGCTATTTCTCAATTAAACTCAACTCATGAATGAACATACTTGGGTTCAGTTCACTACTTATCTTAAACGATTAATCAAAATATGCTCAATTTCGATTATTCATCATTTATATTAATTAATCCCGTCTTATAAATCCATTTATAAAAATAAACAGACCCGAATTAATTAATTATTGAACTGGCTCGATTACTGAATAAAATTTAACCGAGAATATTTTCGACTTAAAGTCGAATTTTTAACTAAATAACTTAACAACTAGCTCGGAACTAGGACAAGCATTATTAATAAAAGTAATTAGTTCAAACTTAGAACTAAAATAATTACTTTTATTAATTACTGAATGGGATATTACAACGTTAACTGGAGATGTCGCCTTCCACAGGTTGTCAAAGACCCTCGTGGCGGAGGCGGCCGCTGCAAGACGACATCGATGTTTCATCCAGGCGTCCGCTGCTTCTCTCACTGACGGTCGTCACGATGTCGCCCGCTGCTTCCCTAACTGATGGCCAAGATTGATTTTCTCTCCACGTTGTAGTTTGCTGCAGAGCGCCACCCCCCACCCCCCGGTCAGGTCATGTGCCGCCCAAATTTGAAAATCCACTTGCCGTCGGTGTTGTCGTTGGATGTTGCCGCCTCTCCCCCTGACGAAGGCGGTGTTTCGGTGAAGAGGTGTTGGCCGAGCACGCCGGTTG
>BKCP01000001.1:5449501-5464949 GCA_008636005.1 Striga asiatica
CCCTGTTTCCGGCTAGTGGTGTTAAACGGCGGAGTTTTGGAGTTCTTTAGCTCGGCTAGTGGTGTTATGCGGGCTCGGGAAGTGCTAGAGTGGGAGCGGGTTCGGTTGTCCCTCCGGTTGAGGTGGGTTGTTTCGGAGTTTGGTTTGTGTTCGGGTTCGACTTCTTGTATAGGCCTTGTGGCAGTTTTGGGAGCCGTTCCTGAAACTTGGACTAATCTCTGAAATCGACTGTTCTCCACTGGTTAGGCCGACTGATTTGCCTTGGAAGGGTTGTGTGTGTTTTTTTCTTTTTCTTTTATATTGTTATGTGGTAGGTTTGTATTTTGGTTTGGGCGTTTTGCCTGTGTGTCGATATCCTGTATTTTTGGTTTAGGCCGTTGGCCCATGTGAGCCTGAGTGTCAACTTTATTACCTTGTTGGGGCCCGACACTTGGGTATTACCCTGTTGGGGCCTTTGTGTTGTTTTTAGTGTTTTGTCGTGTTTTTAGTGTTTTGTACTGTTTTTGAGTATTACCTCGTTGGGGTCAGTTCTAGGCGGTCTTTTGACCTATCCTCCCACTTTTTCAGCTATTGGCTGCTTGTATTCAGCTGTTGGTTGTCTGTAATCAACTGGTGGCTGCTCTTTGTACATTTGTGCATTTTATATAATATCTCTATCGTTCCGTAAAAAAAAAACAAAAAAAAGTATAATTATAAAACTTATAATTGCTTTTTTTCCTCGAAACGATAGAAAATTTTATAGATAAAAATGTACAAAAGTGCAATGATACAACTCCTAGCTGAATGATACAACTAACACCTGAAAAAACCGGGAGGACGGATCCGGAGACCTCCTAGAACTCTAACAACGCTAGAAACCACACCACAACACTCACGACACAACAAACGCTATAAACACTACAAAGCTCACAAAAATGAGAATTCACGATCCCACTGGGATAATACTCGCTCTTACTCAGGCGAGCTCTGGAAAAAGAGTTGTCTCACTTAAACTTCTATTGTTTCATTAGTTAAAATGAATTAATTTTATTATAAACTATCATATATTTATAAATCTATTACTTTTGCAAAAAGAACCTAAAATTCATCAGCGGTTCAAAAAATGTCAATGTGTCCGGCCAAATTTTATCCACGTCAGATTCTCTCTTGCTGAGTATGAATTCATAAATTACATTGAATTTATAGAGTTGACCTTTGAATCCTTTAAATTGACAATATCAATTCAATTTCAATTTTGCTAAAAAATTACTCATATGAACCCTACATCTGCGGTCCATTTGCAAATCACCGGCATATGGTTGAGCACCACCCTTCATCGGAGATAGCCGTTGTCGACAACATGGCGGTGATGGTGCTCAAGTGTCCCTGTGTCCTCTCCGCCGCCGAATATTTATAGGGTGCCGAAGTTGATGAAGGCGGAGAACGAAGAGGGGACAACGGTCGGAATTTGATGCTTCAGTGCGGCGATGTTAACTGAAGGGCCGAGATTCATGGATGTGGAGGCGCAATTTGATGTACCTAATTTGCTCAAGGGAATGACTGAACGGGATTCTTGTCAGCCCCCCTAGGATGGTGGCGGCACCGTCGAACGACTCGTCGCAAAACTCCCACGCCGAAACTCTGTGAAACTACTTTTAATTATTTTTCATAAAAATGGTTCGGTAAATTGAAAAAAAATAAAAAATTCACTAATTTGAATTTTCTCTTTTCTATTTTATTTTTTAAGTAGATACGAAGCCTATGTTTGGTAGCAAATAAGCTAGCTTATAAGCTCTCTGCCTTCAAATAAGTTTCATTTGGTAGAATGAGCTTTTTTTCAAAGTTCAGGCTTATTTGATAAGCTTCTTTGGGTAGCATTTCAAATAAATTCGTTGAAATTTTTATTTCCGCTAGCTTATAAGCTAATTTTACCAAACAATTTTATTATATAAGCTAGTTTTTCAGCTATAAGTCATAAGCTATAACCTCGAAAATTACTGATAAGCTTAAGCTAGTTTATCAGCTATCACCTATAGCTTATCAACTAGTTTGACCAAACATCGCCGAAAAAAATTCTGGTGCAACTTGAAAATGTAGAAAAAGTAATTGATTGAGGAAATTTGTGTATCAGCTCATTAAGAAGATTCAATTTGAGTTTTACCAAATTAATTTTTAAGGTTTCATTTCGAATTTTTATTTTGGAAAAAAAAAATTGTTCAAATGTAGTTTCAAGATTTAGACATAAAATTTCATAAATTCCAAGTAATTTATGAATTCATACTCAGTAAGAGAGGATCTTACGCAGATAAAATTGGCTGGACAAGCTAGCATTTAATGAATGTCCGACGAATTTTAGGTTGGTCTTGCAAAAGTAAGACGAGATAGAGATTATATTGTAATTATCCAAAAGTTCGGATTAAAATGTCAAAAGTTGAAAGTCAAGGTTTATATAGCAATTACCCTTTAAAGTATTAATGAGTTTATAAGTTAATATTGCATATAAAAATGAAATTAAAGTATATTATTCTCTCAAGTTATTCATAAAATGAAATATAAATGTGTTTACATTAAAATATATTTAGTATAAAATAATCTAAAATAGTAATTAGTAAGTTTATCATTTAATGTTCAAAAATTTAATTCTAAAAATATAAGTAAAAATTATTTCAAGAATCAAGTATATACAATATTAAAATGAGAAACTAATAAGTCATTTGTCAAGTTGCCACTTGAATTACTAGATTACGAAACCAAAATATTTATAATTTTTTTTTATAAATTATTATAAACCAATGAGTCATCTATCAAACTGCAATAGTAAATTATAAGTTCAGAAAGAAAAAATTAAAATATTTATAATATATTACAAAATATAATGACAAACCAGCAGATCATCTGTCAAACATGTAAATTTTGTACTTAGAAAGAAAAAAATATTTATAATATATATTGTTATAAACTATAATAACAAATCAACAAGTCATCTATCGAACAACGATGTAGATTGTTAGCTTAGAAAAAAAAACTCATTATTTTTTATAATGTATATTCCTATAAATTAAAATGATATATCAATCGGTGATTACTGTCGTATAATTTATTAAACTAGAAAAAAAAAATTAAAATATTTATAACATGCTTTTTTATTACAAAATATTAAAGTAATTTATAACGTAAATAAAAATTAATACACTTTATGACTTTAAAATAATATACCATATATTCTTTTTAAATTAATTGCCAGTTTATGATATTTGTCGTAATTTTTCAACTTTACCATCATTTACTTTGGAATCAAAATAATATATTGTAATAAGGTAACGTAAGAGAAGGAGAGAGTGGTACTTTTGTGAGCATTATTTATTAATAACTTTTGAATATGTTAAATTTTCATGTTCTTTAATTAATTCTAAATAAAAACTCTACAATGAAAGCGATTTTATGACGGGTACAATAAATGTATAAATCATATATTAAACTGTTACATTTCATAAATATATTATAAAAGATTAAAAAATAATATTAGTATTGAAACTATTTTATACTAATCAATATTCCTTCATTGATTACATTTATACAATTAATCATTATTGTCTCGTGCATCGCACAAGTTACATACTAATTTTAATAATATACAATTTCAATATTAATATGTAGCACCGCGTGTGCGTAGTACTTAGTACATGTAGATTAAAAAAACATGTTCCCATAAAGGCAAATAATTTTATTTTTTTTTCGAAATGATAGGCTTCATTAATAACACATATTTACAAATTACTGACTAGCCGAATGAATCAGCTAAATAGTTGAATTCATGCTATGCAGCCAATAGTTGGCTCAATAGTGGAACCAGTCTTCTATATACAACAAGTAAATCATACCATATTATTAAAATTATTAGTATTTATTTAAGTAATTAGAAAATATGATATGTTTTACTTGTTGTATATAAATTGGCTCCACTATGGAGCCAACTGTTGGCTTCATAACAAAACTGTTTTAATCAGATTTCTACTTAAAATAACCTAAATACCACAAATCAACACAAATAAAAGAGAGAAAGATTTTTTAAAAAAAAAGCTCCTACAAATGGAAAGTACACTCTCAAATGGAAAAAATAAGCTCATGAGGAGATTCTCACATCCTCACAAAACAAACGCAGCAACTAAACAAAAAACACAATAACTACAATAAAATCCTCCTCAAAAAATACCATACAACAAAGTTAAAAAACAAAAAGAAACTTCGAGCTGTCCCAAGAGAGGGAGGCCGGGTGGGTAGAACGAACGAGACAAGGCCTCAAATTTCGACGAATTTCGTTAAATAACCCACGTTTGGGACAGTCCGTACCACCAACCCAAACCAAACACCCGACATCAAACCCAAGAAGCAAGACCACAGCCCGGACAACAAATTGAGTAAACATTGTTTACCGGTAAACAATTGAACCCAGGAATTTCATCTTGTTTCAAGTCACATAAAAACTAAATATTAAATTAAAGACACAGAAATGAAAACAAATAAATAAAGCAAGCACTAATTTAGCAACAAGTCCATTTTTGTTATGACACAGACAGACTCATATTAAAGCAACAGCAACAGTGTTGGTACTACACTAGTACACTCCATCCTCGGCCCGTACAAGGTTTTTTTTGGTCCAACAATCCAAACGAAAGAATTCAGTGTCTCCATCAAGAATTTTATAGATAAAACATCACATCAATCAATTATATCATAATTCAGAAAAACACCACTCATCCTAATTCTAGCTCTGCACCGTGTTCATATGCCCGTATCTCTGCATCACTCTCCTAGTTGCCAATGCCGCAGCCTCACTCGCACGCAAGGTGCCAGTTGCCATGATTGCCGCAAACTCGCTGCTAATCTCCTCTTGTACTTTGCTCCGAGCATCTCCAAGTGGGTCCCGCTGCTTGACAGGAGGCTTCTCTTGTGTCTCACTGCAAGTGCCCACATTTTTTTTCTCAGCATTTTGTTTGGCAGAATCTTGCTTTGATTTTTCGGCCTCTTTGTTGTTTGTGCTCGTTGATTTGGTAGCAGTTGGTGCCTGACTTGGGCGAGCGGCTGCAGCTGGATTAAATTGAGGCGCCTGGGGCACAGCACCTGCTCTTAAGGTTGTCTCTAATTGTTGAATCATAGGCACTGCAAAAGGGAAATCCACAAGTTTGTTAAGTTATTTTACAATTATGGGAGCTTCAATCATTAAATCAATAAATTCTGTGTGCTTGTATACAAAAATATCTACTCAAAATGAGTTTTTTCGATTAACTAGAGTTACTTTGAAAAAACTGGTATAATTATTTGTTAGTGAAATTTTAATGTTATATTAAAATATATTTAAAATAAAGAAATAATTCAAGTTGATTTGATGTAAAAGTAAGAGATAAGATGTGAAGTGATGGTTAGTTATAATTATGTGAGTAGATGAATAATGAATTAAAATTGATGTGATGTATTAGACTGATTGTTTGGTATTATTTAATTATATTAATAATATTGAAGATAGTGGAGTTTGGTTAAAGTTGAGTTAGATTTTCAGTATGAATTGGATAAATTTATAAACAAAAAAACCTATTAATTTTATTTTCATCAATCAGCCGAGATGGGAGAGCCAATCTTGAAAATATGGTTGAGAGACTTACGCATGAGAGCACCCATTGGGCTGCTCATAACTTCGTTTGGGAGATTCAGAATGTAGTCCGGTATAGTAGCACCGACCAGAAACTGGGCAACCTCATTGCTAAAATTGTTGCAGTTGTGGGTCAGCAAACTGTATGTCTCGGCAGTATATCGGGGGTTAATCTCTTCTAAGTACATTTCAAATACATCTTTCGGAACATGAGTCACGCCAAGATCTACAACTCGGATAGGAGTTCCGTATGGAGTTTTCCCAATTGGATCACTCTGTATGCCACCTCCAAAATAGTATTCACGGCCATATACTACAACTCCAGTATGCCTGATAGAGAAACATTCAAATCAGTACAGGTTGCAAGACTAGAGACCATCTACAACATAATGGAAAAATTTGCAACAGTAGAGTCAGACACATTTTATATTTATTCTCATTCCTACAACATTCCAACTATAAAAATCAAACAACCACCGGAAAAGAAGGCAATGCAATTTAGATATAAAGTTTATTAACATAAGTCAGTCTTTTCACATCATCTTCCATGATTACAAGATATTCGTTCAAATTGAACTAAGATTAGGGAACTCGCAAAGAAATAAACCCTCACCATATTCCTTCAATTGCCTTCCCCAAAAACGTTGTAGACAATTGTCGGGCTAGACCCTGGCTCAAGTCATACACGTTCAAAGAGACCTTGTGACCTTCCTGCAAAAGCACAAAAGTGTTGTAGATTCATGAGTAAGCTGGTTCCTTGTAATTACAACATCATCCATCACGGTTGCAAAATAATAAACATGTACCTCAGCCATCTTTACGAGACCGATCAGACAACTTCAACAGCCAATAAAGTAGAACTTTGTGCTGGGAAGATAGCTGACCTATAAAGCGCGTACAAAATTGTATTTAACAGATGGGTAAGATATTAAAAGTACCAACCAGAACCGAAGAACAATCCAAAGAAGTTTAAACCCACCCATTTGAAGCATACCAAAATATAAGGGAAAAGAAAAACATTTAAGTATCACGCGTACAGCATGAGAAATTCTATCCATTAAACTTGATTTGTATTCAGTCACACACATCAGAAAGTCAATCTCCTACTTGTTACCACCTCTTAGAAGCTGATTTCACTGCTCAAGTGCATGCATGAAATTCCATTACAATTTTAAATTGCATTACTAGATGCAGCACCTAGGTGGGTTGTTAAGGTGGATGGAGGATGGAGTAAGAAATGTAGTTGATGTTTCCACAGGACCACAATTCCTCAGTAACATAATGTGACAACAAACTTTGTTCTTCAATAACATAATCAGACAACTTTGAAACCCACATTGTCTCAAAAATAGTGTGCACAGAGCACCAAGAATCGTACACCAATAAGAAAATATTTATTCAAAAGACCAGAATTTAGCATCATCAACAGCCACATCTCAAATCCTCGGTCGTAAGCAACATTCAAGAAATCACCAATTGAATCACCAAAGGCATAAGACATGAACAAATACTTCCCAACACAAAATCCTAACCTGAAATACCCAGAACCAGAAACTACACTTTCAGATTAACCCCCAATCTTCATAATTGACAATAAGCAAAGGCCAAAGAGTCACATCAAGTCAACACACAATCCCAATACACAAATCTTCACTTCGAAAACAACAATGTCCAACAACAAATTCCCCCTCACCTCGGAAACAATAATGTCCAACAAAATCACCCAATTTGGGTGACAATTCAACCTAAATCCGACAACCTCAAACCCCTCAAACATGCGTGGCAACAGAGTTGGGGAAACAAACACAAAGGACATCTCAGATCAAAGCCCCAAACAAATTTTCTTACAGATATCACATAAACCACAAATCAAGATCCATAAAACCACGCAAAATAACACCAACAAGGAATGCGAAAAGGGCCAACAAGAATCCAGAAAATCCAAGGAAAACAAAATTCAAAAGGGAATTAGAAGAAAATTCTGCATACCAGAGGGAGAGAGAGGAATATCACGAAACCAGCGCAAGTCAAGATTTGCGAGCGTTTATTCTTCTGTTGCGTTAATCTAAATAGAAAATGGAATTGGGAAGGGTATTTATACCGTCTGATGCCCGGGGGAAGATTCCTGCGATGACCTGGAGCTTTCTCTTCCTGCACTTCCAGATTCTTCTATCCAATCATGGACGAACACGTGGCCTGATTCCGTTGTTTGCCCTCCGTGATTCTCTTGTTGATTCGAAGTTTCGGACCGAACATCATCTTTATTAACCGACATTAGTTGTTACCATGCTTGGATTTGAATCAATTAAACCGTTCCAAGATTATCGATCACGTCATTGGATTGATAAGCATACTAGTAAATTAAATTAAAAGTTTTTAAAGTTACTTATTATTTCTAATTATTAAAGTCATTGGATTTATGCTAAGGCTAGTGTGTGTGATTCCGGTCCTGGATATCTCCGGTTCAGAGGTAGTGGCTCCTACGCCGGTTTGTTGGATGGAGTACCTGCAAAAGGGCGTCGGAATTTCTTTCGCACAAAATTCTCCGACGTTAAAGTTAGAATCGAGATGTGGAAGAAGATGAATAGTGAATATGTAACTTACCCCCGCAATTAATGCTTTCATTATATATATAGAAATTTATTCATCGACGGATGCTTTCGGGTTAGGATTGCATACAGAGTCGAGCTGGCTACCGTTCGCGGATATAAACAAGCTCGACATGGAGTCGAACTTAGGGGTATAGTCGATCTAGCTTATCATGGGATCAGTCCTTGAGCTGTAAGCTAACGTGGGATCGGTCCTGAGGGTGTGGCCTGGTTCGATGTGGCTGCTAGATTGGTCCTTACGTGTAAGTCCTTGTGTGAGTGTCTATGTGCGACTATATCAACTACTCCCCTATTTATGAGTGCACGGATATTTCACCCGTGGAGTCATAAATATTCCCGATTCTTAGAGATATATCAGTTGGACATCGTACGGTTACCATATGTCCTAATTATCATTTTTGTATTAGTTGTAGCTTTTTCGGATCTCGAGGTATTATTTCGCATCCCTAGGCACGTTCTACATGCACCGCCGATTGCACTATCCTTAATTTTAGAACTAACGGTTCATGGTGTTGGGCCTTTTTTCTCCCAGGGCTTCATTTGCCAATATATAAACATCCATTTCTTCTTAATTTTAGACTTTTTCTCCTTCTTTCCCATTCTTGGCGGCAACATCCTTTTGCAAAAAGAGAAGCAAAAATTCAGGCGGTGATAAGTCTCCCGACTTCTTGGTCTTAGCCACGTCGATCGACCTCTCTAAGCTATGGGTACGTTTTGAATTCTCGCCTCCTCGTCTTTTTCGTCATTTTGTTTTCGTCGTTCGTTTTCCTTTTTCAAGGCAGTTTCTGTCTCGCAATGTCTGAATCGTCGAGTGTCGTTCGTAGCCTCGACCCAAACCAACCCACCACTGATGGATCTTCAAAATTTTTAAATCGCGATGCCCGCCGAACTCTTAAGCCCGTCGCCGCCAATCGACCCGCTAACCCACGGTCCTCTGAATCTATAGATCTAACCGAGCTATCGTTTGAACCTTTAGCCGAAGCCCATACGCCTTTTCTTGTCGATCAGCTCGAAGGTGATATTAGTTTGACCAAACTTCAAAATTGCGTAGATTCTTACCCCATCGACTTCGCCGATTTGGACTTATCTTTTGACTTGCTTTTGGCTCCTACGGTTCCTACTTTAAACTCAGGTCACTTTCCTCCTCCTCTCTTTTCGCTCATTCGAGTCGGCCTAGTCGCGTCTCCCCTCCTTTATCCGATTCAATAGAAAAGTCTAAGAGGGGTAGATCGAACCCTTTCTTTCATATGAGCCCCGATGAGATTGACCGCTTTAAAGTGTTTTGTGAGTTGCCTGAAGATAGGATTTCGTTGCCCCTAAGCCTTCCGACTCTTATAACCATCCCCCGGCCGGCTACTATACCTTTTTCAAGGATCAAGTCCGTCTCGGTCTTTGCTTCTCCGGTCATAATGATCTTTTTGCTCTTAGTCGTTCCTTTAGCATTCCCCTCAACCAGCTTCCCCCTAATGCTATTCGTGTGATGATTTATTTCGCCATCTTCAGTCGGGGCCGTTTGGGGAAGCTTGATCCCGATTTTTTCTTCAATAGCTACATGTTAAAGTTCAAAAGGGATGACGAGATCGGTTCTCATTATGTTAGTCATCGCAACGATGCCAGGTTTATCAGGGAGCTCCCTTCTAACATTCCTTCTTGGAAGTCGAAATTTTTCTATATCCGGCCCCCCTAACACCTTCTCTTTCACCTCGACATGGCGACACAAAAAGATTACCGAACGGAAAAAAGCCTCACAAATCTGCTCATTTTTCTTGGGGATTGATCGTCAGAGATTGGAATGAGAATCTAGTCGATGCTGTGGCCCTCGCGTCCGACGTGAGTCTTCGTCATTATGTGGGTTTGACCACTATGGGTGAGCCACTGGCCGACACCATAGGTATCTCGGTGCTATGTTATATGCTTCCCGTGCATCAGTTTTTTGTGTTTATTATGTGGTTTTCCGTTGCATATGTGCTCTCTACCTTTTGCCTTTTTGTGGGTCCTGGGTTGTATGTTGTCGGTCTGTAATGCTTATTTTGGACTGTGATGTATCTATCTTTGATGCTTGGACTATGATGTCTATATTTGTGATTTGTTGACCTATGTTGTTTCGATCTATAATATTGCGCCTCCGTGTGTACATGTAGGCTAGTTTCGAACTGTGATGTTTCGGTCTTGCTATTTTTCAATCATTGATGTGTCGTGCCACTTTTCGATTGTGACTATCTGATTTTTGTCGGTCATGCACATGGTTTGTCTCTTTGCCTTTGCATTAGGTTTTTATTTCGTGTAGTTGTTTGTTCTTTTTTTTTTGTATCGAGCTTCGATGTGTGATCTCACAAGCTTTCGGTCTCGGTTATTAGTTTATGATGTGTTTTGGTGTATGCTGCGACGGGTTACTTCATTGGTTTTCTTTATTCTTTTTAGATAATATCATTGTCCACGCTTCAACTAATAAGAAGCCTTCCGGCTCTTGCGCTGTCAAGGAGGATCGACCTCCTCGCATTGTTCCCCGACGTGCCTCGCCTCTGCCTGAGTAGTCCAGCCATCAGACCCGGTCGAGCCTCAAGTAGACACCACCTGGGGATGCCGGGTACTTCACCCCTGAGCGCCAAACGGCTAACCCTTCTGAGGTCGAGTCTTGCAAGCGGGCTTGAACGGCTCCGTCTTCTTTGGATGGTCACGAGGCTCCTCCGACCAACTTCCAGCCTACCGCCGATCCTGATCGCACTGCCTAATACTAGTTCTCGTGCATGCATGCGGTAGAGATGCGTCGGTATGAGGGGAGGCTTCGTCAGCGGGATCGCCAGGGCGTTCAGCAGCTTGCTCGGGTATCTTGCTTGTTTCTTTCCACGTGTTTCGATTTTTTATTTCATTTATTGTTGTTTTACTTGTTTTTTTGTTTTCTATGTGCAGTTCCTTTTACTGTTACCCCGATTCTGCCAGAGGGAGTGAACGATAAGCATGGTGCTGACCCTAAAGAGATCGAGCAGCTAAAACGACAGCTCGAGGAGGTTAAGACTCAACATGCGCAGACCCAGTCCATTATTGACATTTAGAGAGAGGATCTTGCCAAGATGCAGCAGAAGGAAAAGGTCATCATGGCTCGTGAGAAGGCTTTAAGAGAGCAGATCGAGCAGGAGAAAAAGTGGTCTAACGACGATAGAGCAGATCGACACATCCACACCTAATCTGTTCAGATATGCTCCTTGGGATTTTGGCACGATATCTTCCAATGGCAAGAGCGTCTTACATAAATTTTCTGCCAAGTTTCGACCGCCATGTCCAATCACACGAGAAATAGTTGGTCTGTGCGAAAGATTCTCTAGAGGACGTTTTTCGGCACAATGTCTTCTCATGCGAGAACACTTTGCTGATCACTCTTTTGCCTGCGACATGTCGATCAACATTTATTTCTGCAAACAGGCGATCGAGGTGATCAACATGAATGACATCGACAAAAACAACAAAGTAGATCTTCTTAATCATGCATATATAGATTAGCAAATTTTTTAGATATGTATAGTTCGGCAAAGTAACACATGTTTAGGTCGGCAAAACAACAAAGGAGGCACCACCAGGCGCCTCGAAGGTCGGCACGGACATGGACTCCTCAGTCATAATGTGCTGCTGAGCCCGTGATAAGAATCCTTGATAGGTGGTCGGCTTATTCTAGCACAATGACCATCTAAATCAATGTTTCAGATACTGTACCGTACCGGTCGTTAATACCAAATACCGATGGTTCGCCCGGTATGGTTATCCTCTAAATACCGTTTCGGCCAAAATACCAGTTTCATACTGGTTTATCAAACAATACCGGCCAAAATACCGGTTAAAATATAGGGTATACCAAATTTTTGTAAAAAAAAAATATTAACATATTTTTATTAATTTATTTATATAAATTGGAAGGTCTACGCTTGATTTTAATATATTTACATGTTACTATATTTTAGTTAATTATAGTATTTATTAATTTTATTTTTATACATTATTAAAATTATAATAATAGATTAATTTAATATTTATTAAGATCGGTAAAATAGAAAATAAAATCGGTTGAACCGCGTACCGTGGCTCGTCCGGTATAATTGTCAGTACGATATGTAAACATTGTATTCAACTTTAGACCCAAGTAGGCCGACACCAGCGCCTCATGGTGACACGGCTCTATGCTATGAACTCGCTCATTGAACATGGTGACATAGTCTTTGAGGCTCTCCTCGGCCCCCGAACTATATTTGTGATGACTACTTTAGAATCATGTAGACTTGGGACGTGATAAAATGAGATCGGAATATCAACTTCAGTTGTGGCCAGGGGGAGATAAAGTGGGGATAAAGAGAATGGTACCACCTTTGGACTGGATCCCAAGGTTAAGGAAAACATCATGCATCTAAGGGCATCTCCGACCCCATGCAGATCCATCCATGACGTGTAAAGCCCGATATGAGAGTCTGGGTCGGAACTACTGTCATAAAACACGATCTAGGGTTTTTTTGATTTTGTCCGGCAGGGGGCTGCGTAAGACGTCGGATGATAGAAGTGAGGTCGTATCAACGATGTGGTCGTTCGAAAACACTGGGGGCGATGAAGGTGTCTTGTCCCCGTATTTCTGCCGAGCCTCGAACTCGACAATTCTCTTCCTGAGGGTTGTCACCACGTTAGAATCGTGTCTAGTTGATCGAACCCTCATGATTTTTTTTTCTGAGGTCCTGCTCATCCTTCTTCTTCGTCAGCCGAGAAAAACTGATGGTTTGGGGGATTTTTCCTTGTGTTTGGTTACTGATCTGCTTTCCCCAGTTTCTTCCGTCCAGGTTTGGTCTACGGCCTTTTCCTTTTGGTTTTTGGTAGCGCTATCCGGAGATTGAGTTGCTGCCTTAAACTGGGCTGGTCCTTTGCCTTTATCTCCGGCAGTGTTCGTGTCTTTTTTCGCCGGTGTCTTGAGCATGTCAATCTACAGCGGCGGCGGCGGCGCATATGACGCTTATGGCAAGACTTGTGTCATAAGCTCGCCATGCCTCTAAGAAATTCCGAATTCTTGAACATCTCCGTGAAATCAATGACGGGAGGCGTCGTACGTGGTTGCTATTTCTTTTGTGGTGGGGATTCGGCTTCTTGACTATACAACGACATTTTCGCTAGTTGTTCTTGAGAGTCATGTTGTTAATCATGGATGTTGTGATTTTTTTAGTCGAATAATAACCTCAAACAATACGAGGCCCCTCCTTCTAACATCAAACTGTTGACCACTAGACACAAATAATGAAAAATTTGATTTCAAATGCTTATAATTCTCTCAAGTCATACTACAAGATTTCACAACTTTCATTTTGATACAACGCATCAAGATGAGCATAAATTAATTTGCCTTATTATTCGGTGATAATATATGAATTACTTCGTTAAGACTCAATTATCTGGTGAATTATGATCCACATATTAAATTTTATTCGGACTTTGTATTTCATGATTAAAGTTTGATCTTACTTCTGAATTGAATTTTTACCGTTCTTAAAATACATTTTATGAAATCATGTCCGTTTAATATATTATCTTTTTACGGAAGAATTTGTATATTTGACCGCGCGTCGCAACACGGCAAATTTAAATTTATAATATTTTCCTCGACTAACCTCTACTAACTAGTAGTAGCGGCGAGTAAGGGTCGATCGCACGAGGAGTAGGAATTAAATTGTGACAATTTCGTATTAATTAAATTAAAACTAAGAAAGCAGTAAATGGGGGGATTGATTTAATAAAAATAAAAAATATATATAATAAAAATCAAATAAATAAGAGAAGTCCAGTTTTCGGTTCAGTTATCACCCAATCTAAATCTACTGCTAATTAATTTCGACGCTTTCTCTAAATCGCCGACGAATTACCAACCCTAGCTAACAACAAGCTCTGTTAACCGAATTTTCCCTTACCGAATATTTAATCGAAATAGGCTCTTCGACTAAACCTAACTAGCGGACAACCTAGAATAAGCTCTCTAGATTTAATACACTAGCAGCATTAATTCCTAGGAAAATAGATCAGTCTAAGCAATGGACGCAAAAGCTCGGACCATTTAACTTATGCTCATGCTACCCTAGAGATGCACGACCCCTAGTTTACTACTAACGAAACGAGACAATAACAATTACGGATTAAAGCCTCGAATCTAGCAATTAAACCATGAACATTCAACGTAGTTGGCCAGACTAAATCAAACACCATAATTCATAAACATTAAACACAGATAGCATGAATCAACTCATCAACAAAAATAAATACGACGTCTCGATTAATCAACGATAAAAAATAGATCCTTCAATTCATAGACAAATTAAAGTTAGGGTTCAAACATCCCCTTAAACTGGATAAAAATCTAACCTAACATGCTAATAAAAATAAATACTAAATAAAAGATAAATGAGAGAAGATAAAAATATCTCCCTCGTATGCGATTGCGGCTTCACACGAGGCTTCCCTCCGCTCGTGTGAAGCCTTCGGGCCCTTTTTCTGTCCGTCTTTCCGTGCGTATTTCTCTTTTCTTTCGCTACTACTTGCGGCTTTTTTTCTCTCGCAGTCTGTAGTATATCTCCCCCAAATAATGCGTGAGTGCATAAATACTCCCAGCCAAAAATATGATGTTGCGTTTGTGTTTAGGCCTCTTGGAAAAATAATTCCCCTCCAGCAATTCCACTTTTCCTAAATAAATCCTAATGGAGTTTGACTTTTCAACTAATTAAAAAGTGATTGGTCAAAATGGCTTGTCCATTCACGCAAATCACAAGATATATGCTCCAATTCTTTGTTTCTTTTTATGTGCTGCAAATTGCGAATTGGGCCTTAATTCCGGTATTCGGACATCTCGATACTTAACCGTGTAAACTTCCGCCCAATATTGTGTCGTCCATGAAAACACTCTAATATTCTGAAAATAAACATAAAAATATCAATGTATATGAATCCATCCAAATAATAAATAAGTCAAAAAATATAAACGTGCAAATTAATTAAGTGTATAAAAATACACTATTAAATATATAAAACATGCACATTTTTCGACCTATCAATATTTTAACTATACAACTCGAAGCTCAAGCTCACTTTCAAACACCTTTAAATCTTAAACATCGAGCACCTTTAGAGCATTTTAAACATTAATAAACTCGCTTTGGCAACCAGCTCCCATGTTAAAGCTTCAAGATTAAAAAAAAAAAAA
>BKCP01000001.1:5465049-5505870 GCA_008636005.1 Striga asiatica
ATATTTTGGCTTGTGAGAAAAAATTCTTCATCCGACAAAAGTAATTGAGAAACATGTGAAACCCATAAAAAATGAGGTTTATGGAGTTTATTGTTATTGGATGTTTATGAGTGTAGGAGTAAGGATGAAGTTTTGGATTACGTGTAATGTTGAGAAGTGTAAAAATGAGGTTTATTGGAATATATAAAAGTGAAATTTATGGAGGTTTATAAAATATCATGGCTAAGCATCCACAATGCTTTGAGTTAAAATTATATGTCACCTAAGAAATAAACAGTCTAAAAAAAATATATTCTCCAATGCAAATAAAAGTAGATTGAGTCATGCTGATGTGACATCCAGAAAAAGAGACTCGATCTTCCCTTAAGTCTTGTTGATACCAAATTTTGGCCTAGCCTATTAAAATATTACACGTGGATATGTATTATATCAATTATTTTTATTTGTGGGCCTAAAATAATACTGCTTGTGATAATATCGGGCCCATTAAACATATATATAAATACTCCGATGATGGACACATCGAGAGAAGTCTGAGGGGCGCCATTATTATTTTCTCTCTCTATCTGAGGCGGTGCAGGGGAAGAGAACTTCTTCCTGCTTCTTTCTTTACACTGCTTCATCTTCTTCAGTATTTTCATGATTTATTTATACAAAAATCACACAAAAATCCCATACAAATAAATATACAATAAATTCCTCTGAACCCCCCATGTTGATCAAATTTCGAGCATCAACAGTTTGGCGCTAGAAGGAGGGCCTCGTAAGTGAGTCGAGAAGAAAAACGAAGAAAAGAAAAGAAGAAGAAAAAGTCATCAGTCAAAGAAGATTGGTATCACCGCTTGCAAATGGCCGGTGACCTCACCGATAGGAAACCTTCTACAATAATACACGTGGAGACCTTTAGCAATATTGCCACCTGTATTAGTTGACGATGCCGCTCAATCTCACGGGCCCCACTCCATGTTTATCGAAAACACTGAATTTAATTGGGGCCGACCTCACCAATGACGATCAGAACCGACCCCGCAACCGACCGAGGTCCGACCTCGTCGTTTACCGACGAGCTTCATCTCTCACCAACGGATCCGACCTCGAAAATCCCCGAATCACCTTCAAACTTGATTTTGGTTGTCGAGAATGACCTTTTCACAATCCGGCCGACCTCCAAGCAAGCCCAACCGAGCTGCAAAAGGCGGCCAGAACTGATCTCGTGCCCCCGAACCGAGTTTAATATCTCGGTTCTGTCGCAAACTGGAGGCGACTTCAACAATAACCGAGACTGACTTCACGAGTCAATATCATCACCGACTTCCGACCTCAGTCACCCGCGCCCGACATCACCGTCGGACCGACTTTGCGAGACAAGCCCGAAAGAAATCAGGCTCAAGCCCGACCTCGTTGTGCCCGGCCGAGCTCGATCTCTCTGTCCGATCTCGGCATCTTCAACTCAGTCCCCAGGGTCCAGCCGACTTTCGGAATTAACCGACCTCGTAAGTCATCATAACCGACTTCTCTGACCTTAAATTGGGCCCGATCTCTTGAATACCGAGCCCGAATTAGAAAAATCGAGCCCGACTGTCAATTCACGACTTCAGATCGGGTCTGACTAGCCCAACCTCGGAGAACCGACTTCGAAAGACGACCGACGAGCAGAAATAAATCGGAGGGAACCAACCTCACCGTTTTCCGAGAATCATGAATCGATCTGGACCGATTTCATCTTCTTCAAATAAATTCCGACTTCTCTGCCGAGACCTCGATAATGACCGAGCTGCAAAATCCGACCAGAATCCCGAGGTCTAATTTACCGAGTTAATCGTCTCTCTCTGAATGAAGTCAAAATCATTGAGCCGACCTCCGACATCGGCACCGTTATCGACCTCGCAATCGCCGAACCGACACCAAAATCCTCAACCACAGACGACGTCATCATCGCCGGCCAGTACCACCGATGTGAAGGTTTGATCTCATAACGATCAACCGACTAATAAATTGCGGCCAGGTTTCCGATTTCTGTAATAAAACCTCAAATCCTCAATGACGGGGAGGAGAAAGAAGCCGCTTGTCGGTGTAGTCAGCGATTGTGTAAAAGAAAAAAAAAATATAACGAAAGAAAAGAAGAGGAGAGAGAGGAGAGTTGCAGCAGTGGGTGAAAGGGAAAGTTACTGAACCCAATTAAATAAAATTGGATTAGGCCTATGAGAGATGTGCTCCACCATACAAATAAAGTTGGGCCTAGTAGTGAAGAAAATTCTTAAAGCGAGAATCAGTTCACAGCACCAGCAACTACCCGCGGGCTGAATTAAAGGTGATTAACCACAGTCGGGATGGACACATCTCCACGCAGTATGCCGGAAGCTGAGAGCGAGAAATTATTTACAACCGGCTGACGCACAAAGCGACCTCACTTATTAATGCTGGGGCCGGATTCCCTTATCCACGATGAGGACAAATTCATTTATCAATACCACGGCCGACTTTATTTATCTACTCTAAAGCCGAGGTCACTTATCTATCTTTGACGCCGATATATTATTGCTCGCCGTGAGCCACGACTCCGGCTGAGTCGACGTCCTATGATAGCTCGCCGTGAGCCACGACTCCGGCTGAGCCGACGTCTTATTGTTGCTCGCTATGAGCTACGATTCCGGCTGAGCCGACGTCTTATTATTGCTCGCCGTGAGCTACGACTCCGGCTGAGCCGACGTTTTATTATTGCTCGCCGTGAGCCATGACTCCGGCTGAGCTGACATTTATATTTTTCCGCCGTTGAGCCTTCGCTCCGGCTAAGCCCACACTGGTTAGGCAAAGTCAATAAGGCCTTTCCGGCTGGGAAAAATAAAAATACGTCGGCACAGTAAAAAGCCGAATCTCGAAAAATAATTCGGCTAGCCGACTCTTAAAAATTAGTCGGAAATAAAAATTGCCGACGTTCCTTTAAAAATTCAGCGAGTAAAATAAAATGTTGAATATTTTAGTCGGAAAGAAAAATTGCCGACGTTCCTTTAAAAATTCAGCGAGTAAAATAAAATGCTGAATATTTTAGTCGGAAATAAAAATTGCCGACGTTCCTTTAAAAATTCAGCGAGTAAAATAAAATGCTGAATATTTTAGTCGGAAATAAAAAAAATACCGACGTTCATTCGGTAAGGCACAACACCTACCGGCAGACAAAGTCAAACTCGACCAAATATCGAGGTAACATCATTTTTTAAGCATTAATCATTTATTGCACGAACTCATCATATATTCATACATTCATACATACATTCATATGCATGTCATACACGCATCTTGACATAAACATAAAAAGTCAATCTAAAAAATTCTTTTCCAAACCCTGAAGTTGGTTTGGCAAGGAAAAATCCTTAAGGACCCATGATGGTGAGGTGCAATGTAAAACCGTACTGGCAGGGATCATTAAATTCCTTAAGGACCCATACTGGTTAGGCAAGGTCAATAAGACCTTTCCGGCTGGGAAAAATAAAAATTAAAACCCACACTGGTTAGGCAAAGTCAATAAGACCTTTCCGGCTGGGAAAAATATTAAAAGAAAATTTTACACCGAGTTCTTCAGCTCGGTAAAATAAAATAAAAATAATTCGGCTAACCGACATTGGCACAGTAAAAAGGCCGAATCTCGAAAAATCATTCGGCTAACTGATGTCGGTACAGTAAAAGAGCCGAATCTAAATGAAAAAATAATAAGAAAAAACTTTTCCAAACCCTGAAGTTGGTTTGGCAAGGCTAAAGCCCTACATATTACATCAAAGATCGGGAACATACTGCCCGACTGAGAAATAATTAAACAAAAATAAAAGGCTGAGGACCGGATACTAAATTATCCGACCAGGTCCACATAGTAAAGAAAAACAAACACAAACCAAACAAAATATCGCGTCGTCTTAATACGACAGAATCGCGAATCCGGTAACAATTCCGGGGGCCCGAGTGCCTACACAAACCCATATCATTATTGCAATTACAAAAGCAATTCATTAAACGCTTCGCGTTCCACGCAAAAAACGCGAAATACGGTACCAAATTGCCCGAATAGGCCATCCAAGCCCCATTCAAAATTCCAGAAAAATTGACTATCCACGTCATTGGCTCCATGGGTCCCAAAGTACCCGGCCAACACTGATTACGGCCAAAATTGATTATACACGAGACTTCAGAACAGTTCTATTTAAAACATGCCCTAAAGTCGGGGGCCTACTGTTGATACCAAATTTTGGCCTAGCCTATTAAAATATTACACGTGGATATGTATTATATCAATTATTTTTATTTGTGGGCATAAAATAATACTGCTTGTGATAATATCGGGCCCATTAAACATATATATAAATATCCCGATGATGGACACATCGAGAGAAGTCTGAGGGGCGCCATTATTATTTTCTCTCTCTATCTGAAGCGGTGCAGGGGAAGAGAACTTCTTCCTGCTTCTTTCTTTACATTGCTTCATCTTCTTCAGTATTTTCATGATTTATTTATACAAAAATCACACAAAAATCCCATACAAATAAATATACAATAAATTTCTCTGAATCCCCCATGTTGATCAAATTTCGAGCATCAACAAGTCTATTTTAGATCCAAGTAGAGACCTAGTATCTTTGCATTTGAGTGAATTTTCTCTATTTTACATAGTTTTATCCATGTTTAAAAAATAGACTTAATAGTAGATCGGGCCTTTTTTTTCTGTCTGCCACATCAGTAGAACTCAATCTACGTTTGTTTGGATGAGAAAATATATTTTTTTAGACGAAATCTATTTGTTAGGTGGTATAAAATTTTTTGTGATTGAACGTCAGCTCATTCCCACGTAAGCTAAAGGCCGTTCGACATTTAAACCCCGATCTGCCGATCATTATCCCAACTGAAGCCCAAACCTGAGCCTACGGCTCCGTGTCCTCGTCTCCATAAGATACCACGCCGAGCCTCATTTCGAGCCTAGCTACGATATATAATCTGCGCTTTATATCTCACTCGGAGCCTTAGGCTCGGATCCATACGTGACCATTTTTTCACCAGCTGTTTCGGGCTTTCCCTTGCCGATCTCTCTCCATTTCTCAGCTTCACTCCTTCAGTTAAGCTTCGTTAAGCTTCTTCAATGGAATTGATGAATTGTTGTTGTGTTTATGCTGTATTTCATCTGTTTTATTACGAATTTTACCAATTTTTGAATAATTTGATGAAAAAAGCTGAAAAATTGTCGACTATGACTGTAGCTTCGCATGCATGTTTTTAACTCTTGTGTGATCTCTGTGACGAATTTGATAAAAGCTCCGTGGTCTGTGTTCGAAATTGCTGATCTAACTGTGCAGAATAAGCAATCGTTGATGAATTGACAGACTAGAATACAAACTCGAGATTTTTTTTCTATTTGCTTTTTCTTTTTTTTTTTAGCTCGGTGAACTTTAATTGGATTTGTGCGGATCGTTTATGTATAGGTTGATCTATCCAATTGGTGTAATATTAAACCTTCTGAATTAGATATTCATGCCGCTGCTTGTTTGCTTGCTGTTTTAGTGGAAGAATTTTGTGAGAAATTCATATATTTTGATGGATTGATTTCAGAGAAGGGAAGATACTGACGGAGTAGATTCACTTTGGAGCGACAATCATGGCGCAGAGTAATTGGGAAGCCGATAAGATGTATAGATTCTTGACTGTTTATTTCATGGTGTTTTTGGTTGTTGTTTTGTTGGCGAATATCTGGGCGCTATAATTAAGTCAATGTGTTCTACAACATAGAAAGCTTTATTGAGTTGTTACACAACAAAGCATCTACTGCGTAGTCTTGTATTGACTGGCGTGAACATCTTGTTTTCTATTACTGTAGAAGATTGGTTTGTTTGTTGTTACTATTACAACTATTTCATGTGCAGACATAGTTTCAGTTTCTAATATTATTTGTATTGATTGCTGCTTATGTAGATTTATGCTTCTGATCCTTTTCAGGCTTGACGTCTACATTCATGATTATTTGTTGAAAAGAAAATTGCATAATTCTGCGAAGGCCTTCATGGCAGAGGGAAAAGTTGCTAGTGATCCTGTGGGTAAGAGTTTCGTTTTATAGTATGATTGAGTTGACTGGACTGCTGGTGTGTTGTTCAGTGAAAATAGATTTGTTTATTCCAGTTAACAAAATGATATCCTGGATCATAGCCCATTCACTTACAATTTGAATTCTGTTTGTAGCTATTGATGCGCCTGGAGGATTTCTGTTTGAATGGTGGTCCGTGTTCTGGGACATTTTCATTGCACGAACAAATGAGAAGCATTCTGAGGCTGCTGCAGCCTACATAGAGGTTATCAAGATCTGTAGTTAGATTGATATTTAGCTACTCTTTATAATGAGCGCATATGTTGACCATTTCCTGTGTTTTCGACTTGAACACAGACACAACAAATTAAAGCAAGGGAGCAGCAGCAGCTACAGTTCCAACAGTTGCAACTCATGCAGCAGCGCAATGCCCAGTTACAGAGGAGGGATCCGAACCATCCTCCACTGGGTCCTATCAACTCAATGAATTCTGAAGGAATGGCCGGGCAGCAATCTGCAAGTGTTTTACCTATGAAAATGTACGAAGGACACGTGAAGCACCCGAATCCCATTGACTCAGAAACATCTGCAGGCCTGATGGATGCTAGTAGGATGGCACTGCTCAAGTCAGCTTCCAGTCAACAAGGGTAAGATTAGTACGACTTTACTGTATTCATTGTTTAAGTTGTTAAATTGCAATAATCATGGTTCAGTGAATCATCTGTTTATTTTATTTCCTCCTCTCTCCCTGTGGTTTATTCAGACAGATGATTCAAGCAAATTCTGGCGGCATGTCTGTAGCATTGCAGCAAATACAAGGGCGGCCCCAGCTAGCCACTGTACTTACTGAAACCAGTTTATCTTGCTCATTTGTTTTGCCGCTTTAACTTTTTCATTGAGCTCGACCTTTCCCTTTTGAAAAAAAAATCCAGGACATCAAACAAGAAGTTAACTTGGGTGGACCTCAGAAGTCTTTGCCAATGGACCCATCATCTATATATGGGCAGGCAATTCTTCAGTCAAAATCTGGTCTTGGGGGTGCAGGTACAACACCAATATCTCCAAAACCTTTCTATTTTTGTTGAATACTTCTCTATATTTGTGCCACTTGCATGTTTGTATCCATGTACATCCTTGTAGTACTAAATCTAATTTTGTTATAATATATATATATATATAAGTTCTATTACTATTGCTGCAATTATTCTGAATATAAGCGCAATTGTCTTTGAGTTACATGATTCATTTGTCTTACTCATTTCCTTTTAAGAACCTAAGTTGGAAATGGCTAAAAGGTGTAAGAGATGATAACTCCTAAATTTTGAATATGTTCAACACTTGACTTCTTTTGAACACCTTTTATAATTGTTAATGGAGAGCACAGATTCGACGGGCAGAATATCGTGTCTCCTAGTGAATGTGGGACCTTTTGGTAAAGGGGCTTTGTTTCATTGTCCGTCATGAACTTCATTATTTAGTTTGCAGAAGCACCCAGCATTAGAGCTTTAGTACCAAACTTAAATGAAAATTGATTTTCTCTCTCTAAATCTGGGGATGGTAATATATTGGTTATTTATAGTGTATGTGACTTCATGTTATCATATTTTCTTGTTATTCAGGGTTAAGTCAAGGAGTAACTAGTCTACCGTTGAATGGTTGGCCGCTAACAGTGAGTTTCTCATAGCTTTAGTCTTGTCACATTCTTTTAAGGAAGTATCTGGTGTGTATGGGGCTATATAATTGAAAAATGGTTTACCATATTATTTAGGGAATTGACCAATTGAGGCCAAGTTTGGGTTTACAAGTACAGAAACCCAATCTGCAGACACAAAACCAGTTCCTATTGGCATCACAGCAGCAGCAGGTTCTTGCACAAGCTCAGGCACAAGGAAACCTTGGAAATTCAGCTAACTATGGGTTTGGAGGATTACCGAGGAGTAATTTTAATGCCCAGGATGGTCAGCCACCCAGAAATGATGGATCCATTTGCTCTCCTGCGCAATCAAATTCATCAAAGGTTAAATAATGTCAACGAAATCTTAAAACAATCTTGTTTGTGTATTTGAATTCTGTGATCGACATTGAAACAAATAATGTGTTAGTCCCTGCTCGTTCAATTTTAGGATGGAAGAACAAGATTTTGAACAACTGAGTATTCAGTTTTTCTCTTATTTACAAATAAAACTGCATCCAACTAAAAACAACTATTGTAGTGGCTTTCCTAGAAATTTCTTAAGCTGAAAAATCAGCCTAAAGTGCAATGAAAGTGTAATGAAAGTGCAAGGAAGTTGCACTTCACTAACAAGGAAACTGCAGGATTATATCTTACAATTCTTCCCCTAATCTTGCTGCTCTTGCTTGTTTCCCACCATTCCAATCTTGGTCCTTAGCTCCATGAACCGAAGACGGCCGAGTGGCTTAGTAAGGATGTCTGCGAGCTGCTGTCTGGATTCGACAAACTCCAAAAAATTCAGTCCTCCATGACCTGAGCAAGCACATTGATACCCGTTTTCACTTCATCTGGGATTGGGATTGTGTCGATGAAGGACAGATTGTTTTGGAGTTTGTCGAATCCGGACGGCAGCTCGCAGACATCCTTACTGAGCCACTCGGTCGTCTTCGGTTCATGGAGCTAAGGACCAAGATTGGAATGGTGGGAAACAAGTAAGAGCAGCAGGATTAGGGGAAGAATTGTAAGATACAATCCTACAGTTTCCTTTCCCTGCTCCGCGGTCGCCGCCTTGACTTTCTCCAACTCAGGCTCGACGTCGTGCAACGTGCAGAACTTCGCCATGAGAAGATATGGCTCCTCGTCCTCCACCTGCGCGAGGTGCGCCTCCTTCTTCTCCTTCTTGAGATTCTTGCAATCCCGGGCACAGTGCCCAGTCTTCCCGCAGCGTCGACAAGTGTCCTTGTCGATCGGACGCGCGTTGTCGCCGTCCTTCTTCTTATGCGGGGCCTTGCCACGGCGCTTGCCGTAGCCGCCACCGCTGGAGGAGCCTTCCCCGGGCCGCCGCATACGAGCCGCCCATTCTTCCTCGGTCAGCAGTAACTTGCCGTTGGTAGTTATCGTCGCCGTCTCCACGCGGTCATCCACCGCCCGCAAGCGCCTAGTCACATCCTCAATCATGAGGGTGGACATGTCGATCAACGTCTCGATGGAGAGCGCGATCTGGGCGTACTTAGGCGGCACGACGCACAAGTATTTTGCGACCGCCTCCTCGTCGGTGATGGTGACGCCGTGCGCCGCCAGCTGACTGACGAGCGACTGCAGACGGAGCGAGAAATCCTCCACTGCCTCGCCGTCGCGGAATGCCAGCGCCTCATACTCCCGCCGCTGCTGTTGCGCCTTCGCCTTCTTTGCGCGATCTGGCCTTGAGGGCGTCCCAAGCAGCCTTTGCGGAGTCCTTTGCGCCCAGCGACTCCACGTACTCGTGAGGCACAGAATCGCTTCCATAGCTGCACAGTCCTCTTCTTCATCCTCGGTGCCTTCTTCGATGGCCCGCCAAAGCTTGCGCGCACGCAACTTGACCTTCATCAGCACCACCCATTCGCCGTAGTTTGTGCGTGTGAGGACCGGCCAGTTGGCCCCGCCAACGTCCCGGTCCTGTGGATGATGACCTCCTGGCGCGGTGAAGCGTTTGCTCCGCTCCCTTGCATCGTCGACGCAACATCTTGGTTTGCCATGGCTCTGATACCACTTGTTAGTCCTGCTCATTCAATTTTAGGATGGAATAAGAAGATTTTGAACAACTCATTGTATTGAGTATTCAGTTTTTCTCTTGTTTACAAATAAAATTGCATCCCTATTTATAAGAACTAAAAATAACTATTAGTGGCTTTCCTAAAAATTTCTTAAGCTGAAAAATCAGCCTAAAGTGGCTGCCATGAAAGTGCCATGAAAGTGCAATGAAAGTGTAATGAAAGTGCAAGGAAGTTGCAAGAAACTGCATGATTATATTTTACATAAGGTGTGGTGTATTTAAGTTACGTGAATGAATTTGAAACAAATAATGTTTGTGTATTTACATTCCGTGGTTGGAATTCAACACGTCTCATGATCACTGTAGGCATTCATGAAGCATGCTATATGAATTGAACTTCTCGTTATATCGTGGCAATTGAAGATGTTTTTGTGTCCTGGATTTGATAACTTGTCATTTGATAGGAATATAAATATATATAAATTGTAACTTTACATGCCCTTATCATTTTAGGTGACACAATAAGTTTTTAATTATCAGTACAAGTACTGATGCAAGGTTAATGTAATTGCTTCAGCTTCATGATAAAAATCTTTGGATACATTTAACATTTGCAAAATGTATCTTGGAAATTAAAACATCTCATTGAGATAAACTTTCTTGTTTGCTTACTTTGGACACTTGCTATGTTTTTGTAACTTTGAGCAGATGAAGATGCCCCAAATGCTGCAGGCTCCTCAACAACAGGATCAGTTACAGCAGCAACAGCAGCAGCAACAACATTTGCAGCAGGTGAGTTCTCGCTTGTGCAGTTATATCCATTTGGTTGGTTCAGCCGAATCGAAACATTTTTTCTGTTGATTTCATTGATGCTCATGTCTAAAGCATCAATCAGTAATCTACTGTTTTCACATTAAAGAATTAACACAGTCCTTTGACCTGGAGCAGAACAACAGGAAAAGAAAACAACATTCTTCATCAGGCCCTGCTAACAGTACAGGTACGGGAAATACGGTAGGACCTTCCCCTGGTTCACCCCAATCAACACATACACCTGGTGATGGGATGGCCACTGCTAGCAGCATGCAGCATGCTAACAATATCTCCAAGAGTGTGATGATGTATGGTGCGGAAGGAGCTGGTGGAATTGCATCATCTACAAATCAGCTTGTAAGATTGTGTTCTTAAAGGGTTACTTTTATGTATTTTCATTCTCTCGAAGTATAATCTTCTAAACACATCTTTCAGAACATCTATATTTGCAAATTATAAACAGGAAAGACTTACTTGCCAAAACATTTATATTTGCAAAATTACCTTTTGGAAAAAAAAAAAATGTTTCTCATAAAACTTGTGTGCATGAATCTGTACTAGAGATTGTGAATTCTGAGTGTAGTTGCCTTGAAATCCTATAGTCATGTTCTTTATACAGGATGGTTCTTTTGAAGACAATGTTGATTCTTTTTTGTTACCTGATGGGGGAGATGGAAATCCATATGGCTCTTTCAAACAAACTCCTAATGAACAAAAAACTGAGCCTTCAAAAGGTAGTCTTTTTATCATGTTTATACATGCTTATGTCTTCTTCAAATTAGAACTGGCCTTATAGCAAAAGGTCTGAATTTGTAATGTTATGTCTGACTTACAGGTTTCTCATTTGGAGAAGTTGGTTGTATTCGGACGAGAAATAAGGTGACTTGTTGCCACTTTTCTTCCGACGGGAAGTTGTTAGCTAGTGCTGGGCATGATAAAAAGGTACTCAGTCAGGTCTAGTTGTTTTGCAACATAATGGACACACTAACACCATGTTTCTGCTGAATTAACTTTTAATAATTACTTTAATAAAGAAACCTCCTATTATGCCATCAGCCTATCACTACATTTTCCTTTGTTTCTTTACTTATAGTAAATTGTTATTGTTGTTTTTTTTATCTTGACTAGGCTGTTCTGTGGAACATGAACAATATGCTAACCGAGACCACACCTGAAGAACATCAGTACCTGATTACGGATGTCCGCTTCCGGCCGAACTCAACTCAACTTGCTACGGCCTCATTTGATAAGTCTGTCAGATTATGGGATGCAGCTAATGTAATGATTCCACATCCATTTTTCTTCCACAAAAGTTTCCACTTTGACTGTTTAGGAAAAACTCTAAGGTTAACCTCTAGTGGTGCTCCGAAAAGAACTAGCTTCTGAGTCGATAGAATTTTTCCCGACTGATACAGTTTTTACTTTTGAGACAATCTTTCATTTTGAAACTATTTTGTTCCGTGCTTTTGAAACCATATTTTGATGGGTTTGGCAAGTGTTCGTTATAAACTTTACTCGTTCGGATATCTGAAATGTTTGGATTATTATCTCGGTTCACTGCCAATATGGCGTGATCTTCTATGTGCACAATAGTCCCTATTTTCGTTTGACTTGTTTTCTGTAGTTTGCCGTAAATCCTTATTAAAGTAAAAGGTGCTTGCTCAATATATACTTTGAAATGCAGCCAAGCTATTGTCTGCATGCTCACACAGGGCATTCTTCCCACGTGATGTCCCTCGATTTCCATCCTAAGAAGACTGATCTCTTCTGTTTCTGTGATAGTAGCAATGAAATTCACTATTGGAGCATTAGCCCATTTTCATGCACCCGGGTTTCCAAGGTTGGATATCTTACATGGATCTTTGATCTCTATCATTTCATAAATCTTCCTTCCTAGAGCTCTCTATTTTTTTCTTTACTCAAAACCGTCTCAATTGCATGGCGTAGCAAGGAGGAAGTGCACAGGTGAGATTTCAACCCAAAAATGGACACCTGCTGGCAGCAGCATCGGACAAGGTGGTCTCTATATTCGATGTTGAGAACGATAGACAGACCCATTCCTTTCAGGTGTGTTATTTAGCCACATATCCGCTTTGCTTCTTATACTTGATTCCCTGCTCGTGCATTTGATTTTGTTAATTTTTGTTATATTGAGTTTTCATGGTTTGTTAGGGACACTCGGGCGTGGTGAACTACCTGTGCTGGGATCTTAGTGGTGAACTCTTGGCCTCTGTAAGTGAGGACAGTATTAGAGTTTGGTCATTGGCCTCCGGAGAGTACATCCATGAGCTCAATGCCAATGGCAACCAATTCCATTCCTGTGTTTTTCATCCAAGTTATTCTGCTCTTTTGGTGATTGGAGGCTCGCGGGTAAAATACTTTTCCTTATCTCTCACCCATATATTATTCTACCACCTGGCAATAATAAGCATAACGATCTCATGTATTCAGTTTCTTATGGAAATAGTATAAAAAGAATTAAAGAATAATAAACAAGGAAAAAAGACTACCACTGTATTCAATTAGGATTTCTAAGGAATTTTTAAGACTTTAGAAATCCTGGTGTATTCAATTTAGATTTGTTAAGACTTTTAAAAATCCTGGGGTATTCAATTGGGATTTTAAAAAGTCTTACAAAATCCTGAGCTATTTATAATTTATTTGACACTAGGATTTGTTAAGACTTTTTAATATTTTGTGGGATTTCTAAACAAAACCCCTTATACCAAATCCCACTTCAAATCCTACCTGAAGACATAAGATTTCATAGAATTCCACCAAAATCTGAAAATCTTAAAAAGTCTCAAATCTTAAAAAGTCTTAAAATGTCACTTAAAATCCCAATTGAATACACCCCTAAGTACTTTTGTGGATTTCTAATAAATCCTATAGAATTCATGAGAATCCATGAGAATTGATGAAATCCCACAAAATCCCACTTTTATTAAAATCTTAAAATGTCTTTTAGAATCCTAAACGAATACACCCTTATGCTAAATGGCTGATCACTAAAGAATCGTGTTATCTTCCAAAACTAGTTATTATAAATACTCTTCTGACGTGTTACATAACAGGCTGTAAAAAAGCTGAACCGACCCAAACTTTGGAGAGTTCAGTTATGGTTTGTTGTTAATGAGCTAAACCTAAGCTCAATTATTGAACATCTGATGTATTACTCTCTTTTTTTAACCTAATCAAGCTTAACGAGCTATTGGTAGTATTGATTATAAATTTATTTTTTAGTTTATTGCCAAAATGGTACAAACTATTTTAAAAGCGGAGGATATCTCTGTTAAGATTTTTATAAATTACGTGCATAAGAGTCTCAATTAAGGTTAAAATATTAATTCAATTTATGTGAGCTTTAATGAGCAGATTCGCTGAGGAACTGAATAACTTTAAGCTCGACTTGATTCATTTATCTTAACGAGCCTTATTACACAAGCTCAAATAAGCTTTTATTGAGTTGAGTTCCAAATAGTTCGTGAAAAGGCTTGGTTCACTTACAACCCTAATTTGCATATATACCATTTTCGCTTTTTGTTCATTTTACTAGCTCTTGAGTTGGTGTAGAAACAGGAATTTGAGTTATTTTCATTTTACTCTCTCTCTAATTAAATATAACCTTGGTCATGTCAAATAACTCTTTTTTTTTTCAATACCTTAACAATGTGCAGTCTCTAGAGCTTTGGAACATGGTCGAGAACAAAAGCATGACGGTCCCCGGCCCTGCACATGATAACATAGTTGCTGCCTTGGCACAGTCACCAACTGGGATGGTCGCCTCTGCCAGCCATGACAGCTCGGTCAAGCTATGGAAATAAATCAGACAACTTGAAAAATAAAAAAAGAAAGAAAAATTCACCGAAATGCTTCTGTGTCTTTGTAAGAAATGTGAACTAGTGCAGGTACAAAAGTGTATTTGGGATTCCGGGCCAGGCAATCGAGCCGAAACGCGTACGAGAATACGGATTGGTCGACTGAAATGTATTATATAATAACATGATTTATTTCTTATCCTTAGGCAGGCATATGATCCTTTGTGAGATGATGAGTTTGTACGTAGCAGTTAACACCTGGTGATAATGTGAGAGCCGAAAGAGAAGTTTGGCGTGTATCATTTATTTGTAGAATTGTGCTGAGAAAGATCCTTGAGGATAGTTTTCTTTCACGTTTTGACTGTATAATTTATATTCGATTTTGAGTAGAAATGTGAACCAAATTATCAGTTTCCTCCTGTTCTGCCTTTTCTCTCTTTTTTTTTTTTTTTCTTTTCTTTTTTNAGCTGAAGAAAATATGTCAAACTATCGTTGATTGCTTTTGCGGTGCGAATGGAACTGCTATTTCATATTTTGCAAGCTAATGTTTTTTGCTGGTCATATCACCGACAGTTATGGATAATTTGCAGCTTCTTTCTTTGTAGTGAAGAATTGAGGACCTCTGCTTTCTGGAGAGGTTAGAACCAAGGATCGCACCATTATCCCACATTGCCTGCCCCCACCTCAATAGCATCTCCAATGGCAATACTTGATTTATTGGGAAAATATCTAGTCCTATGAGACTTTGGATTGTTTTTGTATAAAAAAAGCTGTCTTATTACAAACAAAATAATACTAGATTTAAATAATGTGGCATGCAGCCAGAATAATACAAACCTAAATGTATACGTTGACAGGTGTAAACGACAATACAACGTGTCTTATATCTACGTATATTTAATGTTTTCCAACTAAATGTATACAACGTGTCTTATATCTAACTATATTTAATGTTGTCCAACTAAAGGTATATAGTGACTTGGTAACAAC
Organism: Striga asiatica; assembly: GCA_008636005.1. Lineage (NCBI taxonomy): Eukaryota > Viridiplantae > Streptophyta > Magnoliopsida > Lamiales > Orobanchaceae > Striga > Striga asiatica. Next base: position 5,480,433 of record BKCP01000001.1, read on the forward strand.
CATAATACAACTTGTCTTATTTCCAAGTGTATACAAGGTTTTCTAGGAAAACCTGGTTCTAATCATTTCTTAAAAAAAATAAAAATAGAAAATAACAACGTTGACTTTATGATAAACCTTGATTTCTTCACTAATGGTCCTTTTTTTGAAAGAAAATTAACAACGTCGACTTTATCATAAACCTTGATTTCTCCACTAATGGGAATGGGAATCCAATCTTCCTACTCGAATTGCCCTCTTCTTCATTCAAATGGAGTTCAGAACTTACATTGCCTTTTCAATTCTAAATTGGACAAATCAATGCGAATAAGAGGATGACAAAATAAAAGGAGAATAAAAGAAATACCTAAGAAATATAAAATAACTATTAAAAAGAATACCAAATTTATACAGTTACGGGTATATTAAAACAAATTTGCATATTTACGATCCCATCAACTTAACAACATATGTACGATTTAATTTTATCCTACTTAATTTGCTTCCTTAAATTTTTCATCTTTCATTTATCTCCTCCTTAATTGTCTCTTTCTTTACATTATCTCTCATATTTCGTCAGTAAATCTATGAAGTCATCGGATGGCTCTCTTATAGGGTCATCCATAACTTTATGTATTGACACGTGTCCAATGTGTATTTATTGCAAGACACGTGTCAATACACCATTTGTGGATAACTATGAATGACTCCACAAAACCGTCCCATCCGTTTCATTCTCTTTTTTTTTTGTTTTTATTCTTCTCTCTCTCTCTCTCTCTCTCTTTCTCTCTCTCTCTCTTCATTCCATTTAAATTTGGTTTTCTCTCCAATTAAAATTATTGTTGAACATTTATTATAATTTCAATTATTTCTAAAATTTATATATAAACTTTTATCCAATTATAATTAATATTTAATGTTACATTATAATCAAATTTTCTTCAATAATCTGATTCGGGTTTAACTTAAGTTTATTTTCAGTATATTTTTCTGTTTCTGTCATCTCATCCACCACAATAATACAACTCTGTTCCGGGCTTATCTTAAGTTTATCTTCAGTATATTTTTCTCCAATATCAAAATTTAAGTACACATCTCTGTTCCGGGTTTATCTTAAGTTTATCTTCAGTATATTTTTCTCTAATATCGAAATTTAAGTACTCATCCACCATAATAATACAACTCTGATTCGGATTTAACTTAAGTTTATCTTTAGTATATTTGTCTATTTTTGTCATCTCATCCACCATAGTAATAAAACTCTGTTGGATTTTTGTATTAACTTCACATTGTTTATTTCTTGATTGTATGACTTAGAGATGAAATAATTATTTGTAAGATTCATGCTCATACAAATATACCAAACATGAACCATTATTGAATATTATATAAACGAATATGACGTCATGTGAACATGTTTAGAAGGTTAGTGACAAGGTTTACAAGGTATTATCCAAATGGAATGCATATGTTGCAAATTTAGATACAAAGACTTGCACTTGCAATCATTTCCAAATGAATGTACTTTCATGTCCATATGCAATTCATGTGATCAGATCACTACACCTAGATGCAATACCATTATGTTCTATTCACTACTTAACATCAACTATCTAAAGGTTCTGTTTATGTTTAGTTTATTTATAGATTATAAAAAGTTTATGTTATCAGATCTCATGAGATCGTTAATTTTTTTTGTTAATATATCAAACATAAACAATTATTAAACATTAAATAAATATTGAAATATTTCACAACTCAAATAAATCAAAGTATGTGAAAACATTTATCCCAAAGACTAAGACTCATAAACTTTGTATATAGTGAATATAAAGAAACAATAAAACTATGAATAAAATAAATTATTACAGAACAAGTGTGCGGCGACGGCAACGTCCACGACCACCCTCCAAGTTTTTCTTAACAGACGATTTGATCAGACTAGTTTGAAGCCACCTCAGTTGTCGATCGTCGCTGTTGAATTGCGTCTCCATCATTGTTCATACATCGACGGCGTCAGAGACCTATTCGCGCTGCTAAATGGATTTCCTAATTCCAATCGTTGCGCTACTCCCACCGCTAATCGTCAGACTCACGTCGCCTCTTGATGAGTCGCACTCTAGTCGATCGTCGGTGTTGTTGGCAGACCCTTGACCTCTCGATCGTCGCTGTCCATGGAGCTTCATATTTCTGCGAGTGCACTTATAAATTGAATAGGAAGTTTAATTATGATTTTTGAAGGTGTACTTTGTTTCTGAAGGGAAAACTAATGAATCTTATAAATGTGATTGTATTTTTTTGAAACTGTCAGCGAATAAATTAACTAAACTAAGACGTTTGGTCTCTAGATAAAATCTCACAAAATCTGTCATTCCCCATAAATATCTCGACCTACCCTCATTAAACTGTGAGTATAAAACTGTTTGTGCCCTTTTCGTTTATATGCAAATAATTTGGTCAACTCTCGTAAATTTGCTAATAAAATATATTTTTCGTTTATATTCAATTAAAACGCATTTGGACGTATGCAGGTAAATTTCTCAAAATTAAAAGGGTTAAATTGCACCAAACCCCCCCTGTGTTTAACGAAATGTGCGCGTTTCTCCACTGTGTTTTAAAAAATGCACCAGACCCCCTTGTGTTTAAGTAACCGATGCACACGTTCCCTTTTTTTAATGTCCTGTTAACGGTGTTATTGTTTTTACAAAAATCCCGTTATAACCTTCGAATATTATATACTCCCTCCGTTTCTTATTAAATGTCGTTTTAATTTAAAACTTCTAAATTACGATTTTAATGGGTTGTGTAATAATCTTATTTTTTAATCTTATTAAATTTAGTTTTTGATTTATTAATGGGTGGTTTTTAAAGATAATGATAAGAGATAATGTTTGTTAAAGAGAATAAAGATGTAAGAATGAATATAATATTTCCAACGACAATTAATTTGCAAAAAAGTTGACACCCTACAACGACATTTAAAACGAAACAGAGGGAGTATATATTTGCCATAAATTGAATTTAAAAAACCCTCCAATGTGTTTTAAAAAATGCACCAGACCCTCTTGTGTTTAAGTTCCCTTTTTTCAATGTCATGTTAACGGTGTTATTGTTTTTACAAAAACCCCGTTATACCCTTCGAGTATTATATATATATATATATTTGCGATAAATTGAATATAAAAAAGATGCTGCCTCTGGGGTTTGAACCTAAGAACACCTAAGAGCATGGCAAGCAAGCTACCACTACAACACTCATGCTTGAGTGTTAGATGTAGTAAAGTTTAATATACATTGACATTACATATGGATAAATGAAACTAAATTTAGAAGATACTGTAAATTATATTAAATTAAATTATTAACATAAAAATATGATAAATTAAAATATAATGAACCAAATTATATAAAATTAGGCGAAACAAAAATATAAAAATAACTTATTATATTAAATAAAAACAAAATAATTAAAATAAATTATAAATAAATTTAAAAAATTTAAGTTAAAATAATAATATTTATTGTATTTATATTTAGATTATTTTTATTTTATTATTTATTTTAATTTATATTATTCCATATTATTTTATTGCATTGTTCATTTTATATTATCTTAGTTAACAAACTTTATTTATTTTGTTTTTAAGATAATGAAATAAAACTAAAATAAATTTTACTAATAAAATTATAAATTAAAATCATTTATTTAATACTAAAATCATTTCCTAAAAAAATTATAATTTATTTACTTGGGTTCGAGTCCTACTTCCTACACTCTATATAATTTTAGCTTTTGCAATAAAATTCAGGAGGGTATAAGGGTAAATTAGTAATTATGAAAATAAAAAAATTGAACAAATCTCGCAGCTAGAAAAGGTGTCATACACGTGCGGTTATCTTGAACGGAATGGGGGAATCGTGCATCGGTTACTTAAACACAAGGGGGTCTAGTGCAATTTATAAAACACAGTGGGGAAATGCGCAAATTTCGTTAAACACAGGGGGGTTTGGTGCAATTTACCAAAAAAATTGATCAAAATCGGGCATTCAGATGCATTTTCCGACGATTCGTGAAGGCTATAAAAAATCCGAGGATACCACCGGCATCCCCTCGTTGAGGCGAATCTCCAGCTACCGACCTTCACCATTTAGTTCATTTCCGTATTATATTATAAATATATGTGTCTTCAATAGTTTACACAACATTCATGTAGCCCAGTGGTTGTGTTGGCGTGCTCTTTCTTTGGAACCCGGGTTTGATTCTTACTTCCTATACTATAGCTTTTGCAATAAAATTCTGGAGGGTATAAGGGTAAATTAATAATTCTGAAAATAAAAATTGAACAAACCGTAGCTAGAGAATGTGTCATACACGCGCGGTTAACTTGGACGGAATGGGGGAACCGTGCATCGATTACTTAAACACAAGGGGGTTTGGTGCATTTTTTAAAACACAGTGGGGAAAAGCGCACATTTCGCATCGATTATTTAAACACAAGGGGGTCTGGTGCATTTTTTAAAATACAATAGGAAAAAGCGCACGTTTCGTTAAACACACGGGGGTTTGGTGCAATTTATCCAAATTAAAAGAATCAACAAATTAACGTTGTCAATACTTGGAACAGTTGAGCCCAATAAGCACACACTGTAACTGAGCTCAAATTTGGCCCAAGAATTCCTCTACCGCTGGCCCATCTGATCTGTTATTTCTCTGTCTTCCTTATTATGTTCTCCATGTGCATCCAGAAAGGGGAAAAATGGAAGTTTCAGACGAAATCAAAATGATGATGGAGAAAGATTCCAATGAAGATAATGATGATCAATCCGAGAATTATTTGGAAGCATTCGTTTGCTGTATTTGCCGGTAGTTCATTTTTCGTCTAATGATAAATTCGGTTCTTCTTCTTCTTCTTCTTCTTCTTCTTCTTCTTCTTTTTTTCCCCAAGGTTCAGTCGATTCTCTATTGTTTAGCGACTATACACATCATTTGTACCTTTTTCCATGCTATGAGAAATTAAAGGCCGATGTGAATGTGTTTGTGCGTTATGGCGTGTTGAATTCAAGGTCAATTGGCAAGTCAACAATATTGTTGTTCATCAGTTGTTTATGCCTTAAAGAAAAATGTATGCACGAGCTCTTTTCAAGGTTATTGGGCCTTTTTCATGGCTTACAGGCTTAGTGATTCACCTGTCTGCGTGAATTATAACAGAACATATATGCACAAGAGCGATGCCTGTAAATATGGTCTTTTTTTCTTGTTGTTTATGCTAGTTGATCACGTTTTTTAACAGAGTTACAGATTGAAGTAGATATCCTGATTTGATTGTGGTTATTTTGTTATAGAAGAAACTTACCTTGATTGTTACATATACTTATGTTATCTTTATGGTTGCTTTAGCTTGGTGGTTGTTACTTTAGCTTCTTGGTGCTTCGCTGATTATAGACGCTCACACGCCTCAATTTCTTCTTGTAGTATGGAGTAATATGTTGATTTGGTTTAGCAAGTGTTGTTTCATTTTCTTTTTATTTCAGTATTTAGTATTTACTCAACGGGACTTTCATAATTCATTGGCAAGTAAGATTTTTATGTGCTGTTTCTTTTTTCTTTTTTCTTTTTTTTTTTTTTGGGCAGTNTTCCTTATGTATGTCAGATTCTTCACCTGCTGCTGCTGAAAATGTATCCTGTTGCCTATAAGAGAAGGGAGAACCAAACTTTAGGTCAGGTTATATGTACTATAATTTTTATAGTAACTGGTTAGCATTTATTTCACGTCCAAAGATCTGATTTTTAACATTACATATATATATATATATATATATATATATATATTTGTTGGTTTTGCACATTCCAGATGAGGAGAAGGATATGGGTTACTCCTCGCCTCAAATCAATGGTCCTGCTCACAAGTTACAACATGAAGAGACAGCCATAAAGCCTTGCGATGCAACAGTAGCTGTCCAATCAGGTCCACTTAATGCAGATACTGGCTTGAAAAATCTGCTTGACTTGAGAAAAGATATTGCAGCAGTTAGCGACGCCACTGCTGAAGAAAGAAACTCAAACCTCATACATGGCAATGGAATTTGCAATACGGTTTCAGTTGATGATGTTTTATGCGGTTCCTGTAAGCGCATGCTTGTCCGGCCTATAGTTCTTAACTGTGGTCATGGTATGATACATCGGTTGCCAAAACTTTCTTGTGAATTTAATTTGAACTGTTTAGAGGATTAGTATACCTGTATTTTTCAACTAAGAATGTATATGCGTTCCTCCCCAACCCATATATTCAGCCTTTTGTGCCTGCTGCATTGATGTGCAAATGAATGAGGTGCTCAAGTGTGGAGTTTGTCAGAGTCTGCATCCAGGGGACACTCCAAAAGTATGCTTGGAGTTTGATCATTTTCTGGAGGAGCAATTTCCAAAAGAATACGCGCTGAGAAGAGAGACTTTACAGATGAAACAAGAGCAGTTACATAGTGATACTCCTAATACATGTAAGTTATTTTGTGATTTTTTTTTAATATGCAACGATTGTTATGTCATTGCTAACCTTTTTACAAAGTTGCTTGGACGGCGTATACTATGCATTTGTCTTTGAAACTTACATTCTAACAATCAGAAACATTTTTTTTTTAACTGATTGGACTTACAAATTTTCAGAAAACCAATCACTCCAAACTGATATTTATGGGCCTAATGGCTGATCCCGATACTTGGCTGTCATATCTAATTCCAACATTTTGGTTATCAGGCTCATCAAAAGCTGATAAGGAAAGTTTCCACTTTTCATTTTCTTCTGGAGAGGATCCTTTACCATTGTGGAATTCTAGCTCAAACGTCCATATTGGAGTTGGCTGTGATTCTTGTGGGGTAAGCATAACGTGCTAACTATTTAATGCCCAACGTTTTATGGTTAAACCTTTATGAATAACTTGAACTTCGCCGACTTTGAATCTCAGTGATGTTTTCCTCTCACTTTCTAGTTTCAACATCCTTTGAACTTTTGTACCACGGTAAATTCCCTCATGTGAAGCAAATTTTTCACATCTGCAGATGTACCCTATAATCGGCGATAGATACAGATGCAAAGACTGCGTTGAGCAGGTAGGGTACGACCTCTGCAGAGATTGCTACACCACCTCCTCCAAGCTTCCCGGCCGTTTTAATCAGCAGCACACATCTGATCACCAGTTTCAGATACTGAAATCAAACCCTATGCACAATATCATGCTAAGGCTGCTAAATGGACAGCTGCACGAAGTCTCGGCCATCTCAGATGCCCTGAATAACAACAGCTCAGCAAATGAAGTTTCCTCATCTGATGGAACCAGTGAGGATCGAGAACATGTGGTCGATGAACATCTGTCACCTTCTCAGTCGGGGCCAAACCATGAGGAAAATGAGCGGTCAGCATGAGAAAAAGATTTTGACTGTCTCTTGGTGTATGCCTGTCTCAGGCAATATGCAGTTTGCTGCTAGGGTATGTTGTTCGCCGGTTTTCGGGTAATGTTACATTTTTTTTCTTTCTTATCTTTCTGACTCCGTAAAATGGATGATTACTGGAAATGCCCCTGGAGTCCTGTCTAATAACGAAAATACCACATTTTAAATTATTAAATCGACTGTGGTTTTTGTTTCTGTGATGTAAATTCGAGTGGTTTTTTTGTAAATTATCTGTACTAAACCTTTCCTTTGATTGTATTTGAAATTCTAACTGAAACTTCATTTGGGTTCTCTCTCCTAGGTCCTAGACGACTGCGAATTTGTTTATGAGGAATGGATTGAGCTTTCTGGGATGGATTAGGTATGTAAAAAAGACTACAGTTTGTGTATCTTATATTCTTATACGAGTGTTGTTCGAATTCTTTTTAACATTACCTATGAATGTGTATCATTATGATTAACTAAACAGCATCTTTTTATACTTTTAGTCACAGTACCTTGTGGCTGTAATAACGATTAATCATCTCAATTGACATAGAAGTTTGCGAGTATTTTTTTTTTTTAAATACTGGTGATATATTTATCGTATCAGACGAAGTTGAGGATCTGTAGTTATATGGTGTTTTCTTGAAAACATATAGCTTGGAAATCTTTTACATGTGAACATGGATCTTACAGAACTGGATGAGACAAAAATTGTTGTCATCTGCCTAGGGTTAAAGTAGGCAAGATGACGTAATTTTTACATGCTTGTTTAATAAACACGTTTATATTTATGATAAACACAAAATTTCTGCGAGGCACTCTAGGTGACTTGATCCTCCCTTTGTGAAAAAGAAAGCACATTTATACTGTTAATGATTATATTTTTATATTTCTTTTAAGATAGGATTTTCAAATCAAAATATATATTTATAAGTAAAAGGTGTTAGTCATGTTAAAATATTACTTGTGAGTTGTCCCACATCGTTTATGTAGGAAAAATAGGCCTACTTTATACGTCTAATAGGCTCCTCCTTCTACCAATTGGTTTTGGGATGGAATCCCATTTGGACTTCATCTAGACTTTCACTTAGACTTCATCTGTCTAGGGTTAAAGTAGGCAAGATGACGTAATTTTTACATGTTTGTTTAATAAACACGTTTATATTTATCATAAACACAAAATTTGTGCAAGGCACTCTAGGTGATTATGATAAACACAAAATTTGTGCAAGGCACTCTAGGTGACTTGATCGTCGCTTTGTGAAAAAAAAAGCACATTTATACTATTAATGATTATATTTTTATATTTCTTTTAAGATAGGATTTTCAAATCAAAATATATATTTATAAGTAAAAGGTGTTGATCATGTTAGAATATCACTTGTTAGTTGTCCCACATCGTTTATGTAGGGAAAATAGGCTTACTTTATAAGTCTAATCGGCTCTTCCTTCCACCAATTGGTTTTGGGATGGAATCCCACTTGAACTTCATCTGGATTTTCCCTTCTATGGAAAATAGACCCACCTTATAAGTTTAATGTGCTACTTCTCCTTCCATTAGTTTTGTGATGAAACCCCACTTGGGCTTATTTGAGTTTTCCCTGCTTCAATTGATTTTGTGATGGAACTCCACTTGGACTTATTTGAGTTTTCCCTGCTTATGTGCGCTTCACGTGCGTGGGACCGCACCCGTTTTCCTTCCGTTTCTTACAGGTCAAATGTTTAATCGGTCTTATAGAAAATCAACTAATAATTTGTTTTTATAATGTTATAGTGGTGTTTGACTAATTAGTTTATAATTAAAAAAAATAGATGTAGTTTATAATTTAAAAACAATATATTCTAAAATCATATAATTCTTTAGCTTTTATGAGTTATTTTGAACAAAAATAAGAATGTAAACAAGTTAAGTGGAGCTAGAACTCCTTATACTCAAATTTGTGATCAAATCTTTATGGAGTTGAGCAACTAAAATAAGTTAATAAAAGAGTTCAAACTCAATTTGTTTATTAATATTAAGAAGTGAAACTAAAACTTAAAAAATGGAGCTTTTGAAATTTACATAAAATTTGTTATTAAGTATAGGGAGGTCACGAATTGATTCATTTTGTTCAACTGGCGCTATGCACAAATAACTAATAAATAAATAATGATGGAATAACACCTCAAACATTGTGCATGTGGGGGAACAGTGCTGCAGCACTGAAGTCCAAATTAAAATGAGTAAATAGGGATTTTTCAAAATTTCAATCAAACGACTTTGAAATGAGAGAAATTTCACAATTGGCCCACACCATCTGCACTTTGGGAATGGCACAAAGCTCCATTTTCACCCCTAATCCCTATGCCTCTGCTCCACATCATTGCCACGTAAATTCATCTCAGGCTTACAAATATAAATATATTTTTCCAGTTTCAGAATAATCCATTTATCTATAGTCAATAAATATATCATCATCATGGAATTACGCCAATTCCAAATAGCTGAATAATACGGTTTTGCTAGTTTTTGAATCACTGATTGGTTAAATAATTTCTTCTAATTATGTCCAGCCTTTGGTTAGACAAATGTGGTTGTCTAATTTGAAGTTTGTACTATTGCACCACGTGCTGTATTGAATATTAAACTCAATTTAGATACAAAAAGTCAAGAGTCCAATTTTACTAGTAGAATTCTTGTACAACCTGTCTACTCATTTAAATTTGCATAAAATGACACAACACAATTTTGAAATTGGTCCTTTATATTGACAATTTTTCAAAATTGACCTATTGTATTGACCTTCAATTAAATTAGTCCATTAAGTTGCATTTTTTTTTTTTTTTGNCTCTTAATCATTCCAAGTGGGTTAAACTTATGGATAAACTTATGATGTGGCTAGATAAGCAATGCTATGTCATTTTATTTTAAATTTGCATTTACATGTGAAAACTAAATAACACAATTCTTAAAGAAATTAAAATTTGATCGGAGTTAGGCATGTTGGCTGCAAAATGAAGGAAAAATTGGAATGGAATTATGGAAGAGCAACTGATAAGAGACCCAAAGGTGAGGTTGTGAAAGCAGTTACTTACCCATAGTAATTGTTGGAAATGTCCTAGGGTTTCATTGGAGTTTGTAGTGAATATCTTGACTACTTAGGGAGGATGGATGGTAGACTGACGAGATTGCAATTATAGTTGGGGGCAAAAGAAGAGTTTTGGTAAATTAATTTCCAAGTGGAAATTATAGTAATGGTTGGAGAAGCCATGTCATTTATATTCCTGCCACATCAACCTGCCACATCATATTGTTATTTATGTTAAGGTTAAAATTGGACCAAAATTGACAATAATTATAATTTAATGGACTACTTTTGATAAGAGAAAATACAACAGGCCAATTTTAAAAAGTGGTAAATACAAAGGGCCAATTTTAAAATTATGCAAATGACACTATCTAGAACATGCAATTATCTTTGCCAATATAAACTCGCATTGTATGTTTATGAATATGTAGCCACAACTCTAATTATCTGGTCATTCAATTGGGTGATACCTATTGAGACAATATATATATATATAATTATTAGCTAATAACATTTAATAAAACCTATTTAATTTTACCTATGTGGCAATTTAACAATTTTTCCTCCAAAAACCGTTATATTTTGATGTATTTAATCTTTCATTTAATCATTAAATAATTAATACTCATCACTTCAAAATTACAAAAATCATTTTAAACTTTTGATTAATGACAGTTGACCATATAATGTGTTGACCGTATAATGTGATTAGATGTTATTATTGTTGTTACATTTAATTTTTTTTTTTTAAAATAAAAAATATATTTGAAATTCCTAAATAAATAATAAATAATTCACAAATAAAAGACGCACCAAAATATACATTACATCCAATCGATAAACGCAATTTAAAAAAAAAATAAATTCCAACTCTTTTAATTGTAAATTTGGTCTGCAAAAAAGTGAAAGGAAAATAATTAATCATTATATGCATACAAACTCACAATAATTTATTTATATCTGTGTAAATGCAGATTTCGAATGCTAGTTGAAAATCAAACTTAGAACAAAATATTTATGAATATGTAGCCACAATCCCAATTATCTAGTCATTCAACTGGGTGACACCTATTGAAATGTATTCAGAATCAAACTTGAATAACGTGCAATCGAAATAGATATTCTAAACCAATCTTCAAACACCCACTATAGTTCATATGTCCTGTTCTCTAAGAGCATTCACAATGCTTTAGGTTCAATCTAAAAAAATTATATGCCACCTAAAAAATAGATTCAGTTTAAAAATATATATTCTTCAATGCAAATAAAAGTAGACTGAGTCATGCTGATGTGAGCCAGAAAAAGAGACTCAATCTCCCCTTAAGTCTATTTTAGAGACAAGTAGACACTTAGTCTCTTTGCATTGGAGTGAATTTTGTTAATTTTACATAATTTTATCTATGTCATCCAAAACTTGAGTTTATCTACATGCCACATAGACAAAACTAGACTCAATAAATTGTAGAAGCTAAGTTCATATAGGGTGTCAAATTTCTCAAACCTACACGAGTTGTATTAAAATTATGTATTGTATGCATTTTCTACAATCAACATGGCGGTCGGTAAATAAAATACACTAACATAAAAAAATAAAAAATAAAAAAAAAAACTTCAACTACAAGGAATTATAGATTGAACAATAGAAATTAACAACAAATATGCCAATGGGCTATAATTTTAACATCTCGTTACATATTATCATCAATATAACACAAACAAAAATCTCCGAAAGACAAAAAAAAATTCTTGCTAATTCATTGTAAAATGCAATAGATTCAAATCGTTGAGTATCATAAAAAAATGCATACAAATTAACAAATCTTACATAATAATAGAAAAGAATAGTTGGTATATTTATTTACATCGGCAAATACCAATAATTTTGCAAGGATTGAAGTAACTATAGCATTATTAGTCTATTATCCATGTGTAGGAATTGACAAGACTAGTTGAGATGTGAGTTACATTTCAAGAATGATCAAAGGCTTCCAGAAAAATATCTGATGCATATGAACATTGCAAATGAAATACTGTATATTATTATAAATTATGATGTATTATTATATTATTTTTCTGAGTACTCAACTGCAGCCAATGAGGGAGCAGAGCTTTTGGCGGGAACAGCCCGTGAGGCTGCAAAAGATTCCTTTGCATCGGGGAAAGCACTAAAAGAGACTGGTAGCAATTATAGGCACCGTTGTTTTATCATTATTACCGGTACTAGCAAATACTAAATTAAAAAACACTATACTTTATTATATATTGTTGTTTAAAATATTTGAATTATTGTATTTGCAGTTTTTTGCACACGTACGTGCGATATTATTGTATTTGTAAAGCCAGAAAATGAGGGAAGAGGATGATTAGTAAAGGGCTCACCAGTCACCGCAAGCGGACAACTGCGTTTAGAACTCATTTTTAGCATTCCCATGAATTTTTTAATTTTTCTTTTGATGCCCTTAAAATTTGTACGGATATGATTAGTTAATGTTGCAATCTATTCTCGAATTTGTATAAAACTCGACTAAACCTGATTAAGCGTATGTTTAGAGAATATAGCTCAAAATGTAGATGATAGTTGATACTTTAACTGATAATTTATAAGTTAATTTTGAACTAATATAGCAGATAGCTTGTGTCGTCAATTATTGAAAAAATAATTTGTATAACACAATTTTATTAAAATTATCAGATAAGTCAAATGATATAAAAATTTGAAAAAACAAAATCTTTAAATGCTACATAAATAAAAATATGATATAAATAGAGAATCGGGGCAAGAGAGTGCGGTCCCACGCAAATGAAGCGCACCATAAGAGAGTGGGCTTAGGTGTACCATAATGAGGTTCCATACCAATTGGTGAAAGGATGAGTATTCACTAGACTTATAAGTTAGACATATTTTCCATGTATAAACGATATGGAACAACTCACAAGTGATATTCTGGGACTAAAGTAGAGTATGAGGTTAATTAATCGGTTGTAAACTCTAATTTTATTAATTTTGATTAGTAATTTAAAAAGATTTTTGGATACAAAATAACTAATATCGAATAAGCTTTAAATATAAGTTTTTTAGAATAGATGATGGCACTGCTAATTATTTTTATATATCAAACATCATGCAGAATTAACCAATCAATTCATTTTGTTAAAACTACTAATTCAATTAGATATCTACCCTGGGCACTTGGCCCAATGTGAGTTCAATCACTTACGCATGCTTGAATACAAATATATTCGTTCAAAATGAGTTTTTTTTTTTTTCTTAATTATGGTTAATTTTAAAAAATGTAGTATGGTTAGTTGTTACTGAAATGGTAAACTTATATCAAAAATAATATTTAAAATAAGATAATTAAAATTGATTTCATATAAAAATAGAAAATAGATGATGTAAAATGATGGTCCGTTAAAATTATGTGAATGGATTAATAATGAATTAAAACTGAGGTAATATGTACGAATAATCCTGATAAGATAATATTTAATTATATTGATAATGTTAAGGATAGTGGGGTTGACTTAATGATATAGGGAAACGTATAAGTGAGAGAAGATAAAAGAGATTCAATTTGTGTAAGAGACGTGAGTGACGGGTGCGGTCCCACGCACGTGAAGCGCATCACAACAGGAAAAGCCTAGATGAGGATGAACCCACTATGCTTATAAGTTAGACTTTTTTTTTTTTTTTTTTTCCTNAATGATATGAGACAGCTCACAAGTGATATTATATTATGTATTTATGTTGTTGGTCTAATGATAACATCACTTAATACTATTATAAGGAAAAGAGATATAAGAATAACTTTGTTGTATAATTAAGGTGATGATTGTCATATTATATTTTTCAATTGGTGATTAATAATCATGCATGAGCCAGTCAAATCATTGTGACCTCTTCCTTCCCTTTCTTGTTTCCATCTCATAATACAAAGTCAAAATTTGAACTTTTGGATGTGTACTGAGGTGAACCTCAAATCTATGAAGTCCGAAAATGAGAACATCAATGAGATATCTTAATATATAATTTATATCAATTTAATTGTACTGACCAAGAAGCTATCCACAATCCTTCCAAGAAAATAAAAATAAGGAAATATAAACAAACAAGGACTCAAATGGATATTACCGGATTGAACTTGATTTAAATATTTGACCCATTAAATTAGTTAACTATTTTGTTTAGCAATAAAATTAATCAATTAGCTATTTGGGCCTAAAAAAACACTTACTTAATAAATTAACGTTTTGATTAGAAATGATTCGTTCAAAATTCTCCCATGTGGGAACCCTAATTCTCCCATTTGGGCATTTCATTATCTTGGCTAAGATCCATCATTCGCACTCATTTTATCTTGTTTCTTAATTCGAAGTTATGAATTCAACGACTGGAGAACAACCAGATGAATCTGGGGAGACGGATCTAGAACTCAAAATGAAGAAATTCTCACTATCGGACGCGGAAAACTCCATTGTAGATATTGGGCAAGACGATATTGAGCTCAACAAAGATGAATGTCGCAGGAGCCTCTTTGGGAAGATTATTGGGGACAAACGCGCTAGCTTATTTGGGTTGAAGAGAACGATGACCATGATCTGGAGAATTCAACAATCAGGGAATTGAGTCCCAATATTTTCCAGTTTCTATTTGAGCCCAATGAAGACTTAAAAAAGGTTGCTTCAGGTACAAACTGGATATACGACAACCAATATCTTATCCTCCATGAATAGACGCCAGGCATATGCAGTAATCACAAATGCTTTGAAGAACTGCAGCTATGGGTTCATGTCTACAATGTCCCACTTCATTGGCTCAGTCCTGAGGTTGGCCTAAAAATCGGCAAACTTTTCAGGTCAGTTAAAAATGTTACCATAACCAAAGCAGGAGATATAGGTGGAGGAAGAGTCTTTAGGCTCCTGGTTGAGGTTAATGTCAAGGAACCTCTGATGAGATGTGCTAATGTTAGATTGGGAGACCAGATTATAAAAGTGAACTTCAAATATGAAAAGCTGGTAAGCCTTTGCTATTACTGTGGCACACTGGGGCACATTGACAGAGATTGCAAAACTAGAATGGAAGATATAGCTAGCAACTCACTGCAAGATGGTCAGTTTGGTGAGTGGCTCAAAGTGGGAGAAGGAGTAGCAGGGTTCAATGCTCAACAATACAGTCAATCAGGTCCCATGGCCTCCAAAACCACTGGTCATACCAATAACTCTAACTCTCCTACCCCTGATCATAATATGGCTGGAAAAGGGACAATTACTCCTATCTCTATAGTTCCAGCTTCCAGCCTTGTTGAAGTTCCTATCCAAGCTTATTTGAACTATCAAAAGGAAAAAGAGCTGCCATCGCCCTCTGCTGATCTGGAAGTGAAAGCTATGCACATCCCTGACACTACTCTGAGTAAGGCCATCAAATCCTCATGGTCTAAACTCAAACCAATCACAGAGGTTGAAGATGACTTAGCAACATCCAAGGAAAGTCCACTGGACATGGAAACAGACTCAATCCCTAAAACCAATGAAGCAGCCCCCCTACAGACCAAGGGCAGAAAGTGAAAAGACTTCAAACTACTGATGGTTCCTCAACTAGCAAGACACTGAATCCTTCTCTCAAAAGGGGCAGGTTAGCAATTGATGAGTTGATTTTGGAGGAAGAACCTCAAGGTGGATCCTCAACATCAGGTAAAAAGCCTAAACTGTCTAATGAAAAGGTAGAGTTGGCCAACCTTAATGGGCCAACAGGTGACCAATGAGAGTGCTGGTGTGGAATTGTAGAGGTTTGGGTGGACCCTCTACAATTCCCCAGCTAAAGGAGTCCATAAGGGTCCATTACCCAACTTTTTCCTTTTTATCTGAAACTAAAAAATCTGAGGCATTTATAAATACTGTTTGTCTTAGCCTTAGATGTGAAGGAAGATGGAAATCTGTTAATCCTATTGGCCTCTCTGGAGGTCTTCTTTTGATATGGGATAAAGATGTTATTATTTCTCAAATTATTTGCCATGACTTCTGCCTGGAGGTTGAATTTTCTACTCAGCAGGATAATAGAAACACTTGGCTTATTCTGGTGTATTTGAGCTCTATCCGAATCATTAGAGAATCTCAATGGCCCCAACTCATAGATATGCAGAATAAATGGGGATCATACTGGTTATGTGCTGGTGACTGGAATGACTTGTGTTCCAGTGAAGATAAACAAGGTGGAACCAGTAGAAGCTTACAGAGTTTTTCAGGCTTCAATTCATTTATTCAAGAAATGGGAATGAGTGAGCTGAACTGGAGAGGGTACAAGTTTACATGGGCTAACAATAGAAGTTCAGAGGGGCTGATTGAAGAAAAACTTGATAGAGCATTTTTTTTCTTTTGATTGACTTGCAGCTCACCCTCACGCATATGTGGACAATCTCTTCAGAAGCTCTTCTGATCATAGCATGTAAATCATTAACTCAACACCACAGTCAGTGAAGCAGAAAAGCAGATTTAAATTTGATAAAAGGTGGTTGGCATTGGAAGGAGTCCAAGATATCATTGAAGAAGTGTGGTCTCAGCCCAAGGAAGGAACTCCAATGTTTCAGGTTAAAGTAAAAATTAAAGCTACCAGATTGGCACTATTATCTTGGAGCAAGTCTCACAACTCAGAGAACCAGAAAAAGATTAAATCTCTCAATGCAACTCTGGAAGCTCTTAGAGAAGCAGATGGAGATAGAGACTGGGACACATGGCACTCTGTCACAGCCCAACTTAACAAAGCCTATCTGGAGGAAGAAGCTTATTGGAGACAAAGTCCAGACAATTATGGCTCAAAAAAGGAGATAAGAACACTAAGTTCTTTCATGCATTTACCACCCAAAGAAGGAAGCTTAATGCTATCACTAGGCTTGTTGATGAAGCAGACAGAGTTTATGAATCCCCTCATGAGATCCAACAATGTGTTTGTGTATTTTATGATGGGCTCTACACTTCTGAGGGATCTTCTTGCTCACATGATTTCCTACAACTGATCCCCACCACCATTACTGACCAGCAGAACTTAACATTACTTTCTGAGGTTCAAGAGGAAGAAATTAGAGAAGCCCTTTTCAGCATGAACCCCTAGAAATCTCCTGGAGAAGATGGGATGACAAGCCTTTTTTTCCAACACTTTTGGCCTATTCTGAAGGAAGACATTTGTACTGCTATTAAGAGCTATTTCCAATCAAGCAGAATGCTTAGATATTAGAACCACACTGTGGTGACATTGATTCCCAAATGTCTTAATCCCATCTCTTTGAGAAATTTCAGGTCTATAAGCCTGTGTGGAGTGGTATACAAGCTAATCTCAAAGATACTGGCCACAGAGTTAAATCCTGCTTGCACTCTTGCATCTCAGACTCACTGGCTGCTTTCATTCCAGGTAGACTTCTGATGGATAATGTTGTGATTGCTCAGGAGGTCTTTCATTTCCTCAATAGGCACAGATCTGGTAAGAATCATTTCATGGCTATCAAATTGGATCTGCTAAAGGCCTTTGACAGATTAGAATGTGGAAGTGTGAACCGAATGATGATAAAGATGGGGTTTAATCCTAGATTTGTCAACTGGGTAATGGGCTGTATTTCTACTCCAACATTCTCTTTTAATCTCAATGTCAATGTGACAGGGTTTGTGAAACCAAGCAGAGGCATTAGACAGGGGGACCCCCTTATCCCCCTATCTATTCATTATTGTGGCTGGAGTGTTCTCATCTTTACTACTCTCAGAAAATGGTCTTGGTGGTCTTAAAGGTCTCAGAATTTCCAAGAAAGGTCCTACTCTCACCCACCTATTATTTGTTGATGACACCCTATTTTTTTGTAAAGTAGATACCATCCAAGCATTCCAGCTAATGGACATCCTTCAAAAGTACAAAGCATTCTCGGGTCAGAAAGTGAATTGGAAGAAATATTCAATTTTTTTCAGCAAGAACACCCCTCTTCAAGTGAGAAGAAGTATCTGCACTGTCATGAATAATATCACAGCCCAAAGCTCTACAAAGTACTTGGGCTTACCACTTGGGATTGGTCAATCCAAGATTCAGACATTCTCATATGTAACTGAGGCAGTTAGAGGGAGAATTGAAAGCTGGAAAAACAGGTACCTAACTTCTGCTGGTAAAGAAACTTTAATAAGATCAGTGCTCAATGTTTTACCAGTATTTGTTATGAGTTGCTTTAAGTTACCTATGGCTGTACAAAGAGATACCAAGGATCTGTTCTAGTTTTTGGTGGAGCAAAGGACTGAAACAAGACAAAGGCATTCATTGGGTGGCATGGCATAAACTCACAACTGCTAAGGACATCGGTGGATTAGGTTTCAGGATATTCAACTATTTAATGAAGCAACTTTGGAGATTGGTATCTAATCCTGAGCTATTGGTTTGCAAAGTGTTGAAATCCAGGTACTTCCCTACATCAACTTTCTTTGAAGCTAGAAGCAAATCAGGGGGGTCATGGGTTAAGAGGAAATTTGATCCTAATCTCAAAGTTGATCTGCAGAGTGGGAAAAATACTCACATTTTAGGCTATCCATGGATTAAATCCCTTGATAACAAAAGGGTTACATTTAAAGAAGGGACACACTCACAATGTACCTGGGTTAGTGAGCTTACCACTGATGGGAGTAATTGGAATGCTGAAAAGATTAATTTTCTTTTTGAAAAAGAAGTGGCAGAGGCCATTTTAAGCTTGAGACAGCTTAACCCTGACAAAATTGATGGCTGGGTCTGGAAGTGTGCAAAAAAAAGAAAAATTCTCTGTCTCATCTGCATATGCTCACCTATCTTCTGAAAAGCTGCATCTTCTTGACATGCCTGAATGCAGCTACACAGGTGCTAAGAACATCCAAATCAGAAACAGAACATGGAAATTGAAGGTTGGTGGAAAGCTTAAGCATTTCATCTGGAAATGCTTCTCAAAGGCCTTGCCTGTTTCCACTAATCTGCTGAGGAGAGGGGTTCAAGTTGACCCTATTTGTACTGTTTGTGGGGAGGAAATTGAGACCATTGATCACATAATCTTGTAGTGTAGAAAGGCTCAAAGGGTATGGAGCTTAGCACCTGTCAGTTGGGACTCTCTACCATCATCTTCTATCTCTTTTGCAGAATGGTGGTAGAATATCTGCAGCCTGAACCATAGAGCAATAAATGAAGATAGAATCCAATTGTCAACATATATTCTATGGTGGCTGGAAAAACCGTAATCTTTGGACATTTCATAAGCAACAACTCTCTGAAATGTGCATCTTGAAGCAGGCTGTTAGAGATTGGAGAGAATTCCAATCTGCCTAACTGCTTTAAATGGCTGTGAATGAGGATTTGAAAAGCTGTGGATGAGGAGATGTGCTAGGCCAAGGGGCAGTTTCACTTCTCTTCTTCCTCATTGTTGATTTTCTATTGCTTCTAAGTCTAGGACTACAACTTTTAGCTGCCTATGGCTTTTGATTGTACTTAGACCTCGCCTGTGAGGTCTCTCATTTCATGCGATGTTATTTGAACTTTGAACATTTGTATTTGGATGTTTATCCCTTTATTTATGAGTATCCTATCGTTTGATTAAAAAAAAAAAAAAGATTAGAAATGATTCTCAACAAAGTAAAGTTTCCATAACGTACAACTCTATAAAATTTCATTTGCTACTCACAAATTTACAAAACTCTTATATAATCTTCGAGTCATTTGTTTTAATAATTCGTTATCAGTTATCCGTTAATACAAGTAGTTATCATCTATCTGCTACTATATCAAGGTTGTATTTGGTAACCAAATAAGTTATCTTATAGCTTATTTGGTCAGCGTATAAGCTTCATGTATTCAAATAAGCTTCGTTTGGTAGGACAAAATTTTGTAAAAAACTCAAGTTTATCTCGTAAGTTTCTTTGGGTAATTTTCAAATAAGCTCGTTGAATTTTTTTTTTTCAGCTAGCTTATCAGCTAATTTTACTAAATACTTTTTATCATATAAGCTAACTTTTAAGTTATACATCATAAGATATAAACTATAAGTTATAAACTCGAAAATCACTTATAGGCTAGTTTTGATAACCAAATAAGCAAGAAGCTAGCTTATTTGGTTAGCTTATGAATTTCTGTATTCAATAAGCTTTGTTTCATAAGAAGACATTTTTTAAAAAGCTCGAGCTTACATCATAAGCTTTTTTGGGTAGCTTTTCAAATAAACTCGCTGAAATTATTAGTTCAGCCAACTTATCAGTTAATTTTACCACACACTTTTATCATATAAGCTAACTTTTCATCCATAAGTGATAAACTATATGTTATAAGCTTGAAATTCATTTAAAAACTATAAGCTAACTTATATTATTAGCTAGATTTATCAAATATAGCCTTATAAGCTATAAGCTAGTTTATCAGCTAGTTTTACCAAACATAGGTTAAGTGTCTTACATCCGTTATAAAACCTAGTTTTTTAATTTTGTTATAAAATAGAGTTACCAACTGAAGAAAAAAAAAAAAAACAGAACTAATTTGCCTCCCAGTCTTGACAACCCGCTCACTTTGCTAAGGAGATGTCGGCGATGTCGCTTGTTGGGAGCCCACACCTGGGTTGCTCTAGTTGGGTAGTCAACCTCTTTGGTTTTCTGTTACGCCTACAATCAGTGGACGAGTGCGGGCTGATGGGGTGGTTATGAAGGCAAAATGTTCTTTTGATAGTTGTGTCCTGTGAAGGTAGCTCAAAAGGAAGGTTGGATTTGGTTTGTAAGCCTCAAATTTGTAGAGTCGATAGCAGCTTGATGTGTCCGAGTGTTGGTGTTTTTTAGATCTTTGATTCTTACTTCTATGGCCCATTTCCCTTTCGAGTGGCCGACTTCAGTCGTCGGCTTCTTCTATTGGTAATGGTGTCGTGTGTGTTGGAAGATGGGGAAGACTGTAATCTTTTTAGTAGTTTTTGTTTGTTGTTTTTGGTGTGTTGTAATGTGTTGTTTTATGTTTTTTTAGGCCAGTTTAATCCGTGTTGTTTGTTTTAGTGTAGTGTTTAGTTAGTATTGTCATGTTCAATCTTCTATGATGTGGTTTGTTCCGTCTAGGGCGGAGATCAGAAAATTGATCTTAGTTTTGTTATGTTTTAGGCGAATTTTTATTACGACTTCTACGGATTTGTTTTCGTTAGTTTTTAATTTTTTTAGGTCTTGTTGGGTTTGTCTCTCCTAATTGACATTTTCTTTTTTAATTTGGACTTATGTTGAGCTCAAGTTACATAGACGTCAGTAGACGTCACACTTTGTAATTTATTTAACTTTTAAGGTTTAATATTACTATAGTTAAAAAAAGAATAGGATAACCTTTTTTTNAAAAGAAAAAATATGTACCAAATCCAATTTCAAATGTGTTTTTCTATTAGTAATAAAGGGCCAAAAGGGTATGCAGTTTAGCCTATAGCTACCCAACACGGTTGAATTCATGCTACCCGGTTTTTAACCACAAATTCCACACACACCCATATGGGTGTGTGTGTGTGTGAGTGCGTGTGAATGTGTGGCTAAAAACCCTATAGGGGTACTATCCCATGGGGTAGTATCGAACTTACCAACCAACACATAAGAAAAGAAAAATATGTACACTTGTCGTCTAACAATAGATAAAGCGACATATAAGTGTTCTGGTGATTAGGAATTTTCAGAACTCATACTCGATGAACCAATACAGTAGGGCCTCGTTTAGTTGAAGGGATGTGATAAGATGTAATTGGATTGTTTAATCTCATGGGTCAATTTTTGTTTCATTAATCAGCTTTATTAAAACTGTAATTATTGGATATTCAAGGGTATAATGAACATTATAAATGTAAATTTTTGGTCAAAAAACGTTATTTTTGTGTTTGGATAAAAATATCCTTCCCCTCAAGATGTGATAAAATTATCCTGTCAGTTTTGGGTACAGGCTTGTGCCCACTTGCCACGTAGATAACACATAGGATTTATCCAATTTCAATCCCTGTTAATAAACACCGGATAAGATTATTCAAGGAATGTTATCACATCCTATCCTGGTAAATAAACGAGGCCTAGGTATGTAGATGGCATGATAAATGTCCCTATCATGTTATCAAATACAATATATCATATAATTCATCATCCAAACGGGACCAATTTCTTGGTGCACAATTTTATTTTTACTTTTTGTTCCTCGTGGCAAAGTGAATAAAACGTGTCATTTAACATGGATAGGTGTTGTGCCGTGTGGACTCAAAACTATTCATAATTCATTTGTTTAGGCTCATTTTATTTTATTTTATTTTTTATTTCCTATTGTTTGGTTTTATTGATAACTGAATCGATCCACAAATTTTATTTGAAACGGAACATAAACACAATTGGATTTTTAATTATTGGTTCCCATTCTAGTCAAAGCGGAAATTCAATTAACTGAATTTTTTATGGTTTGGTTTTGACTTAATGAACACATGTATACACTATGACGTTGTATTTTCATGTATATAGCATGAATTATATGGTAGTTATTAATTATATACACAATAAATTATGTTGTTGAGCTTGTCCATTCACCTGTCTATTAGAAGATCAGCTAGGAAACATGGAAAGAAAACAATGAAAATCACTTCTCATACCATTTTGCTTCCTCTTTTTACCTTTTTAACAGCATCAAATACATTTTGATTTCTTAGTTTTTTTATTCTTAAGCGTGAATAAAGTAAAAGCAACTTAAAAATACTTCAAAAGAAGAGCAGCTTATAAGAAAAGCCTATTTATCCCTCCCTTTTGCATGGTTTTTTTCTTTCATTTTCTTTTACGTATCTTTAGAAGTGATGCATTTGGGATCATAAATTCATAATTAAATGATCATTATAACATGAGTTTTTTTGGCCTATCATTCTACCAATGATTGAATGCTTCATGTAATGAAATCTCTAGATGATGCAATTATAGGAACATAAATAATTGTATAAATGCTTTGTGGAAAAATATGATTTTAGATTGTTATCACGACTATTATAATACTAGCAGTAGCACAACATTAGACGTCTAATGTTATAAGAAATTTGTACTTGTAAGATAAAAAAAAAAAAATGCAAAAGTTTTTATTTTTAATTATCAACTAGATTTTCAGATATTGCATCATTATTTTTATATAAAAATGACATCGATATAACACCCATAAGAGTCGTTTGAAAATTATTATTTTCAATTACAACTGATAAATAATTTGTTTTTTATTTATAATTTTTTTTTTTTTGTATCACATTATGGATATCAAATTAAAAATTGTAAATGAAAAATCAGAAAAACTTGGGTAATTTAATTTTTAAATATTATTTTAAAACTTAATATTTTTTTATTTGTTATCAATTTTTCAACCTGTCAGCCCGAGTTTCATACTTTTCGCTTTGTTTATTGTTCTTCCTTTTCGATTTTGCTTTTGTTTTTTGTTTGAACATGTGTAGACTTGTGATCTTCCCGGCCCAGTTTGGATTTTGACTATATACATGTTGGGGATCAGACCTTAATCCCCACCCTTCTGGGGTGTTTCTTTGTTAAAGGAAGAAAAAAACCCTCTATGTTGCAAGAGTGAGATTCAGAGATCAAGAAAAAAAAATTAACACTTCACATAAGAATTGATTTGAAAACTTAAATAAATATGCAATTCTATTTAACACCTTACCTCATAATTCAATCATGACTGAAATCGCCACCCAGGATTAGTTTTCTTCCATGATTTCTGAATCACCATCCTCCGGCTACATTGGCATGTCCCATTTCTGGTGACAAAAGACATATTTAAATTAGGGTTGAGATTTGGGAATTTTGGAAAATTGGAGAAAGAAATCTGAGTTTGCCCGTTTTTACGTTCAGCCTTATGCTAAATTGTGCTTCCGATCAAAACATATTTCGTAGCGAATTTGGGGTGATTTGGGGGATTAGGGTTCTTAATTATGAGATTTGGGAATTTGAGGAAATTATGGTCGTATTTGGTAAGCCAAATAAGCTGGCTTATAGCTTATTTGGTTAGCTTATAAGCTTCCTGTATTAAAAAAAGCCTCGTTTGGTAAGTCGAGCTTTTTTAAAAAGCTCGAGCTTATTTGATAAGCTTCTTCAGGTAGCTTATCAAATAAGCTAGTTGAATTTTTTATTCCAGGTAGCTTATCAGCTAATTTTACCAAACACTTTTATCATATAAGCTAGCTTTTCAACTATAAGCTAAAAAATTACTGATAAGCTATAAGCTAGCTTATCAGCTATCAGCTAACTTATCAACTAATTTTACCAAACATAGCCTATGTGCTCTGAATTTGCCCGTTTCTGAGTTTGGCCGTTTTATTGCCACGTGTACACAACTACGTCGGATGCTTGTCGCCAGCTGTTAAAAAAAAAAAAAAAGTCACATGTGCGCGACGTGGCTTTCTGAGCCGAAAAAGCAACAAAAGTCATACTTTTGATCATTTTTTAAAAGTTGTGGGACTATTCATATTTTCCCTATTCCGTCGGGACAAAAAATAGCGCATCCTATACCTGTGGGATTAGTTTTGTATTTTTCCCTGTCCATATGCATTAACTACTAGATAGGAATTATTTTTTGAACAAAGCTATACACTTATATTATGAAATGTCATACTATTATTTATATTATTTTTTAAATTATGAATTTTGAGTACTAAGCTATGCAAATGTATTGAAAAAACTATATAGTTGTCTAAATATTAGTCTGCCTTACAACTACTGTTGATATAAATATCCTAATATATTAAGAGAACTGAAAATATCGTTTTATAAGTCGATCGAACCATTAGGTCGATATATATAAATAAACATTTTCATTAGAAAATATCAAGCTTTAGATAACAATGTAAATAGGGATATGACATTCGATAAAAATACATATGCAATTACATTCACATATTATGACGATCAGCTAAGGTTAGGTTGTAATATATATATATATATATATATATATATATATANA